>CAKNYM010046692.1:140471-181464 GCA_932195095.1 Andricus curvator
TTCGACTTTTTTGGTTTAAAGTAATTTTTTTTCCTGAAAATGTAACTTTTCCACTTTCAGTTGAAAATTGATCAATTTTAGTCAAAAATTTGCCTTTTTGGTTGCAAAATTCATCATTTTTTTTCATCTTTGATTGAAAGTTTCACGATTTTGTTGAAAATACCTTTTTTTTGTTTGAGATTAATTTTTTTAATTACAAATGTAATTTTTCCATTTTTTCGTAGAAAATTAATCAAAATTGTTGAAATATTAACTTTCCAGGTTGAAAATTCAACAGTTCTTGGTTGAATTTTAATCTTTTTAAAATAAAAATTCCACAATTTGATTGAAAATTCATCTTTGTAGGTTGAAAGTTGTAGAAAAGACTTGTTTTTGACTGAGAAGCTTTCCTTCGTGTAAATGAGTGGTGGCCCCTACGTTTGCATCCCCTTGAAATATTTTTCGAGGACGAACTCTCGTTTCTCCCGGTCATGAAGTATGTCCGGATGTCCTTCAATGTCTCACGGATAGGCTAATGTCTCTGGTGGAAACACCAGGCGGCGTTTCAATCCCGTGTACAAGGAGTGAGTTGTCTTCCGGATATTGAGTAGGTACGCCGGGTGTTCGTTTGAAGGAGGCGGCGGAGGTCGCCGAGTGACGGGTGTGTCAAAGTTCAGAATCGGACACGGTGTTCGCTTGACTGGCGATCTCGTCTTTTAATCTGCGGGGTGCGGCTCGGTCGGTGTTGGTAAGCTTTCTTCTGCAGGTGGAGCGGTGAAATATCCTTGCACCCGAAGTTCTTGCAGTTCGGCCTCCCGTTGTCGTCGAATGGCCCGGGCCTTTTTCTGACGTGGGTTGAGCCCCATCCGTGAAGTCTAGCCGGCCTCTTACCCGACTTTGATCAGGTATCTAAGGATACAAGATCTTCATGCGTTCAACGGTTTGGGGCGCTAAGTCGCCCAAGAAGTGAGAGTTCGGAAATCGCCGAGGATGCCACCCTGGGAGGGGCGATCGCACGTTGATTCTGAATCTCAACTTCGATCAGGTACCGGAAGGTACAAGACCGCAGTGCGTTCAACAGTGGGGCGCTAAGTCCCCCAAGAAGTGCGATTTTGGAAATAACCGAGGATGACAACCCTGGGAGGGGCAATCTCACGTTGATTCCGAATCTCAACTTCGATTAGTTACCGGAAGGTAAAAGACCGTAGTGCGTTCGACAGATACAAAAAAAAATTGAGCACAAAATAGAGTGAATTCAGCCCTGAAAAGGACTGTGTATTCTACGTCAAAATCGTTTTAAGTTTGCTCTGAGAAGAGCAGTTTTTTGTAGGTTTGATGAACCAGTGGGTGTAGAGAAAGCAGTCCCCAAAGTTCTCTCTTCAAGTCCTTTTATTTGTTTATCCATCTCCTAGGCAGATAGAGAGAGAGCGCAGAGATTGTCAGGCGGCTAGCTGTCCGAGATAAGAGTGGAGGCCGGCCTCTGGCTGGTGACGCTATTCGAGGGGTCGGTGAGAGTAGAGAGTGCAAAAACTTGTTCGTACGTTCTGTGCCGGGTGATGGCCGAGTGTCCCGATGTAAAAAAAGGGGTGGGGATGAGGGGGCCCCAACCATCGCCCCCTCTTGTGAGATCGAATGCACGGGAGTGGGCGGATGGCGCGGCTTCACCGCGCCAGTCGCGCACTCACGATTTCTGATCTCCCCGAAGAATGATCGGACTGGTAGAAGTTGTTGTGCTTTGCCGGAAGAGGCACTGATACACAATCTGAGAAAAATTTGACATGGCAGGAAGTTAAATTGACGTTTTATGTAGGTGGAAGAGAAAAGCCCGCAAGCCTGAAAAAACGACAAAATCTGATCATTTATTTGAGGTAAGAAGAGTAAAGAAGTAGAGAGGGAAGTGGTTAGGGAGGTCGAAAAAGAAGGTTGCGGGTACGTCAGGGGTGGCAAGTCGGAGCGGCGTCGACCCCCTTCACCGGCCTCAGTGACTTATTTCATGAGAAAGTCATAAAATTTGGTGGCGGTTTCTTTGATATACTCTGAAATGTATGGTAATTAAAATTCTCTGTGGAGGACAGAATTCTTGGTATATCTGGGTGTTTTGGTGATACGTCTCAGAAATTTATTTTTAATGATCTGAATTTGTTTAATATTGGTTTTTGACGCACTTCCCCAGATTGTACAAGCGTAAGTTATGATAGGTCGGATAAACATTTTATATATTAGGATTCCATAATCAGGTTTTAGACTCGAGTGTCCATTAATAATAGGATTGAGACGAGACATGACCCCGAGGGCTTTCCCTTTAGTTTCCTGGATATGCTGCTTCCAATTGAGACGTTTATGTAGTTTACCCTCTAAGTATTTTATAGAGTTTTTCCATTTTATTGGTTCATTAAACATTTTGGGTGGGTCTATTTTGACTGGCTTTCTGACTGAGGAAAGAATTTCTTCTGACTTTGCTACGTTAATTTTCATTCTCCAAAGCTTAGCCCATGCCTCAATAATTTCAAGAGCTTTGTTAAGTAGTTTTAAGATTTTCGGGACTGACCAAGGAGAAGTAAATAGTGCGGTGTCGTCTGCGTACAATCCAATTGAAACTTCGGGGACCTCAGGGATGTCGTTTACGTAGATAATAAAGAATACCTGTCCTAGAATGCTGCCTTGGGGCACACCCGCTCGGATGGGTTTTTCTTTTAAAAGTGTCTGGCCTATTTTCACTGAGAATTTTCTGTTGGAAAGATAAGAGTGTATAAAATGGATAAGCCCTCTTGGAAAATTGTAATTTATTAGTTTTCTTAGCAGTCCTACATACCAGACACTATCAAAGGCTTTTTCTACATCGAGGAAAACAGCTCCAGTGTGTTTTCGTCGATTGAAATTTAGGCTAATGGCTTCAGTAAGCTTGAGCATCATGTGCTGCGTAGAGTGACCTTTTCTAAAACCGTATTGTTGAGGTTTAAGGATGCTGTTTTCCTCGAGGTGATAGTTTACGCGAGTGAGTATTGTTTTTTCAAAAATTTTGCTCATTGTATTAAGGAGACTAATGGGCCTGTAGCTGGTTGGATGATGTGGATCCTTGCCTTTTTTCTGAAAAACTAAAATGTGAGCTATTTTCCATGAGTTAGGAAAGTAGCTCAGTTGAATACAAACATCGAAGATAGTTGCCAGGAGAGTGAGACATAAGATCGGAAGTTTTTTGAGGACTAAGTTTGAGATTGAATCAGGGCCGGGGGCTTTGTTGTTTTTAGTAGTTTTAATTTGTTTGGTTAGTTCCTTAAAGGTTATTTTCTTGAAATTATCGGTACTTGGGACTTTGAGATATTCTGAGACAATTTTTTCACATTCCGTGATGTGTTGTGGGTCTGATGGTTCATCATGTGGTGAAAAATTACTTTCGTACTTTTGTGCTAGGAGGTTTGCTTTATCACTGGGGGAGAGTGCAAAAGTTCTATCGGGTTTTTTAAGAGGGGGAATATTAGTTTGAGGTTTAGTGAGAGCCTTTGTCATGCGCCAGATGGAGTTGTCTCTGATATCTAGTTTTCTGACTACTGTGTTCCAATTACTGCATCTGTGTTCTTGAATTTTAATCGCGATTGTTCTTTGAAGATAATTTATAGTGCTTTTGAGGATACAGCTTTTAGTTTTCCGATGCGTTTGGCAGAGTTTATTACGAGTTTTGATGAGGTCTTCTATCTCAGGGCTGAGAGGTGGATCGTATTTATTGAACGTAGTCAGAGGGACTGCGGTGTGAATAGCGGTTTTTATGCTACATGTGAGATCAGTAATGGCTTCATCTATGTGGGTAGTGTTTAGAAGTGTGGGTTCGAAATTTAATTGAGATTCTAAGGTTGTGGTGAAAGTCTGCCAATTTGCTTTTGCAAAGTTGTAACGTGGTACGTTCGGAAATTTTTCACAGCTAGTGTAAAGGCTAAGAAGAATTGGTCGATGGTTCGAGTATAGTTCGTTTATAGTTGTAGTGTCGTGGTTGAAGTGATTGTTTTTAGTAATTACAAAATCAATGAGGTCCGATTTATGTTTAATATTATGGAGAAATAAGGTATGCGAATCTGGTGCGGAGACAGACAGATTCTTGGCAATTATGAACTCAAAAAGTTTTTTTCCTATTTTGTTCGTCATTCTACTATTCCACGCTAGATGTTTGGCGTTGAAATCACCTGCAGTAATAACAGAGGGTGTGAGTCCGAAGATTTTTCTATAGTCATTTTTGATGAAATCGCGGGAGGGGGTCTGGTAAAGAGAGACAATTGCATATGGATTCCCGTGTATCTTGATTTCTATAGCAGTGGCTTCGAGGGAGTGAAATTTGGGAGTTATTAATTCGTGGTGTTCTATATTTTCTTGAATTAAAATTGCAGTTCCCCCGTTAGTGTTGTTTCTATATATTTTGTAAGCGCGTATTTTAATTTGAAGGGATTCGCGAAGTAGAGTTTCGCTGAGCAGACAGATGGTAATGTTGTTTTTATAGCGGTAGATGGATAATTCGTGTCTTTTCTGAAGTATTCCCTGAGCGTTCCAAACAATTATTTTAAGAGTTTTATTATTGTGTACTGCCATTTTCAAGCGCAATTGCTAATATACTAGTTATAATCTCGGCTGTTTGCTTGATAGCTTCATTCATTCTAATTTTCCTCCCATTATCTCGGTTGTTAAATCCGTGGCTTTTTTATCAAGATAACTAGGTTAACTTTAATATCTTTAGAAGATGTATTCTTAACGGCAGCGATTACTGGACCAAAGTTTTCTTCCGCACTGCGAAGGGTGTCGGTGTTAGGTTTTTTGGCTTGATTTTGAGTCCGTTTTGTAACTTTTGGTTTATTTTGGGTCTCATTCGCGCGTTTTTGGGTTACTTTGGTGCTGTATAGTATTTTATTCTGTACGGGCGGGGGGTTTACGGAAGCTACTTGTTCTTGAGGGTGGCTTTGACTTGGCGGAATCAGTGGTGCAAGGGGCTTGCTGAGAACAGTATCCTTTAGATTATTATAAGGTTTGGAATGAGGATTTTCAGTAGGCTTTCTAGAGGCTTTTTTAAACACTGCGCAGCCTTTATAGTTGCTGGGTGGTCTTTCTTGCAATTAGCGCAGGTAGCCGGTGTCTGGCGTTCTTTTTTGCAGCTAGAGCTAGTGTGCGCGTCCCCACATTTAACGCAGCGTGGGGTAGCGTGGCACATTTCGGCAACGTGATGAAACCTCTGACAGTTAAATCACTGAGAGATTTCTTTCGGTTTGACGTAGGGCTCTACTTTAATTTTTAAAAAGGCTAGGCACTGAAGTTTAAGCAATTCTTTTGCTTGTGGTTTGATAGGGGGTGCCTCGACATTTTTATATAGATAATACTGGAATCCTTGGGTTTCGAGGTTAGTTATGATCACGCGATACTCTACTATTGTTTTTTTAGTGTTTGCCGCGATTGGGTCTTTTTGAGTGTTAATTTCTGGTGGGTTGGCAGTGGTATTGCCGCTGCTAGATGTAGTGGACGAAATAGATTTAATCGAAGCTGATCCGGTTCTCCTGCGTTTCCTTCACGAGGTGACTGTCCAGGCGTCCTCATCCATAGCCTCTACGGTGCTTGTTCCTGTTGAATCCGATGGCAAATTGCTTCCTCCAGGATTGGAAGCCATGGTGGCCTCGATTTGGTAGTCGATCAGTTTGATGCGTCTGATAGACCAGAATCTATCAATCTATCATGAGCATCAAACAATCTAACAAAACTGATTTGCCCGAAGCCCCGGGGGGCGCGCCACAGTTCGTCGCAACTCTCCCACTCCGTGCAATAGGAGTTGGGAGGGGATGTCAGTTTCCACCACCACCTCAATCCTGGGGACCCACGCGCCAATGAGGTCATTACTCGGTGATGCCTGTTGCAAGCTAGCCGCTCTGAGGTTTCTCTCCGTCTTTCTGCGTTACATTACTTTAAAATTCTGTCGGAGTTCTTACATTTCTATATTGGAACCGATAGTAGGATACATAATCGAACGAATAAAACAAACTAATATCTGAAACGTACATACATACACACATATCCCATACATAATGATATATAGTGAAAAAAATCAATGCCATTAATATACGCATACACATGTCTGCCTATACACACACATACACACATAAATCTATATATAAATTGTGCCCTATGACGTGAATATAACAGAGTTGTAATTATTATATAAGAAAAAAAAAGTATGCGTTAGGCAGGCGTTTCCACGTGTAAGTTAGAGAGAACGAGGAAGAGAGAGAGAGAGACTCAGTCCCCATTGTTAAGGTCCGATTTCTAGGTACTTGAAGCGGATGAGTAAGCAAGGTCGTCATGAAGCGATAGGCGAGACGCAGTATTTAGGAGATATTTGGCAACAACTTGAGCCTTCTATTTTGAGAGACTGAACTTGCTGCAGTTCTTCGCAACTAAATATTGAGTTCGATTATCGGGTTTTGTTATTATTTTGCGCTGAAGACGTATATCAAAGTTGAACTATTTGGTTAAAATTTCAAAAATTTTTTTTAGCTTTTTTTTTCTTTTTGAATTTTTTGGTTAAAAATTCAGCTATTTAAAAAATGTATCTGCTTTATTTTGTTTTAAAAGTCTTTACGTTAAAAATGTTATTGAAATGTTGGTCTTCGAATATTAATGGTCAGGAAAAATAAAAAATTGTTCAGGTAAAAGTCAGGGATTTTTGAAAATGAATTTTTGCGACAGCCCTGTTTAAAGATGAATTAATAGTATAAAATATGGTGCAGATTATTTCTTTAATAGATTTGAATTAATGAATAAATTATATGCTGCAGAAGGCACGTGCACAGCTGCTGTAAAAATAAGTCGATCTGACTTTTCTAATCAGAGCAAGGTATATGAAACACCGAATACCCCCGTCGTCCTGTTTCATTAAAAAAAGAGGGCAGATAGAAAAAGGTGCAAATGCGAGTGACTAGCAATTTCCGAGACAGAGGAGAACAACAGGGGGGTATGCCTCGCCACTTCAGAGAACGCAGTGGCTCTCATGTTTGCATTTTCTTTGCATTCAACGTCTCAAAACGATGACAGTGTTGAACACGATCCCAACGTTTTTCCGTAACACTTAAAGAAGTATTCTCCCTAAACTTGCATCGTGTTTTGCCCACACGATCGTCGTGTTACGGCAAAACGAAAACTCTCAACACGACGCATCGTGTTGCGAGAAGCAGATTTTTTTCTCAGTGAAGTTAACACTTTGAATTATCTTATGTTTTTATACAAAAGTCGGTCATGTATAGCTAATAGCAATCTGAATAGTTGCACCTTTGGTTTGTAATTTATAGGAAAGAGTGCAATACTTTGTACCAAATCATGGAAAAAACTTTATTATTTTTGAATGAAGAGTTTATTCATTCAAAAGATTCAACATACATTATTTTAAGAAATCTCGATATCGATATCTCGTAATACTATAATTGAGATATATAACCTTTTCGGTATAGATCTGCATATCGGACCTCATGGGTGCCTTCTACCGCGACGTACATGCGGCCGACTGGGTTGTTGTTGTTCTTGTTTCCTACTACAGGATTCGCTCCATTGTACTTGTACGGCTCAAAATATATAGTTCCATATCTGATATCGTCAATATCTACGTTAGCTGACCAGGGACTATGCGGTTGGTCATCATATTGACAATGCTCCGGTGAATGTTGCACTGCACTGAGATTTTCTCCAAAATAACGCTGGCCACCCGACATTTCAATATAAATGTAATATTTCGGAAAACGTGTTACTTCAATCGTCATCCATTTGGGTCTTAGGCTATGCGGATTGTCCAAAGGCTGGTTTTCCGGAACTAAATATAGGGTTGAATCATGATAGTCACAGCCCCAAATTGTATGTACCACGACCAGATGAGACTTGTGACGAGAATCACCAGATGATTCGCCAATCATCTTTTCAGCTGCACATAATTTTGTAGATAAAAAATGGTAATTTATCAAGTTTTTGAAAAACAAGTAACTTGAGAATGTCATAATTTTGATGAAACACTGGTCAATAAAGAATAAGCTAGACTAAATCAATTGCTAGAAAGAAAACTATATGCGATCATGTAATGGCAAAACGTCTAACAAGTTGATCAATATCTTAGCTTTGCTTTATTCATATGAAAAATGAAATATATGTCAACTAAAAAACTTTATTTGTAAGTCTTCCAAAAAAGTTCACGTGTGTCAATTGATACTCTTCCTGTCGGGTAAGGCGGCGCGCACTATTAATTTTATCTGTTTGCAAATTAAAAATAATTCGCTAACAATTAAACTCACAATTTTAGGCGAATCAGATATCCAGATTCATTAGCAGTTTGAAAAAATAAATTGGAAGTTGCGTTTTGGGAGAGTATCATTCAAAATTAATAGACAGTTTTCAAAATTTCGACATTTTATCATTAAAATGACCGCGCTGCATTACCCGCTTGTGTATTAGGGTGATCCAAAAATTTTGTTGTTTAGAATTTTCATGCATATCGCCCAGAAATGTGTACGAATCCGCAAAAAAATTAATTCATTCTTTATTTTTTGAATGAAAATGATATTTAGAGGTGACTCAAGTCCCATGAAGTTTAACACATATATCCCATAAGAAAAAAAGACGTTTTTGTAAATTTCATGCAGAATCGTCAATATTAGATGAATCGAGTTGAAACTCAACATTTCTCTTAATTTGCTATGTAATACGAATTAAATATTATTTTTTAAATATCAGCCCCATAAGTCTATTTTATAGGGTCCCAAAATCCTCCATTAGTGAAAAAATGGGTTTTGCGAGTTTTTGGCACTAATTATGATTTTTTTGCAATTTTTTTTATCAAATTGTTTCTAATACATGAAATACTACTTTACAATAATAATTAAATGTTAACAAAAATTGTTTTTAACAATTAATTACTGTTTTTTTAGCAAATTTTATCTTAGAATAGATTTGGAAAGTCACGTTTTTTTCTCAAAAATTTCCACTTTATCCAATTTTCAATAAGAGTGAGGTGATACTTAATTAATGTTAACGAAAAGAATTGTTCAAACAATTTATCATCATTTTTTATAATATTCTCTTAGAATAATGCTAGAAAATTGCAGTTTTTTTTTAATTTTTCACTTTTTGTTCTAATCTCAAAATACAATCTCTTCATTTTACAAAAAAAGTATTGAAATTATACATTTTTTCCGGTCTGTATTTAAAAAAATTAATTTTTAACTGAAAATTAAATAATTTGACTAAAATTGATTAATTTTTTCATAAATTCGTATTTCTTGGTAAAAAATTAACCTTCTCGATTGAAAATTCAACTGTTTTGTTGAAAATTGGTCTTTCTGGATAGAAAATTGGTCCTTTTGAGTTGAAAATTCAACTACTTAGTTAGCAGTTCAACTACATTGTTTAACATTCATTTCATTGGTTGTGTATTGATCTATTTTGTTGAAAAATCGGTCTTTTTTGGTTGAAAATTGATCGTTTTCAGCTGAAAATTAAACAATTTGGTTGAAAATTTATGTATTTTGTTGTAAATTTGTTTTTTTATTCGTAAATGAATCTTCTTGATTTAATTACTTTCTTGAAACTTCGTTTTTTTGGTTGAAAATCAATTTTTTCTACTGCAAATTTAACTGTTCCAATTTGGGTTGAAAATTGATCGGTTTTAATCAAAATTCAACTGTTTGATTGACAATTTACTTTCTCGTCGAATATTCACATTTTTGGGTTGAAAACTCAACGGTTTTGTGGAAATTTCATCATTCTGAATTACAAATTCAATTTTTTGGTTGAAAATTCGTCTTTTTTCGCTGAATTGAACTGTTTTGATATAAAATAAAATAAAATTTTTGTTGAAGTATCAATTATGACATTTTTTGTTGAAAAATAAATCTTTTTGGCTAAGTTCGGCTATTTTTCACTTTTATTGAGGATTCTAGTAGAAGAATTAAGTACTTTTTTTTACTATTTTTGTACTATTAGGATCCATCTTTTTGAGTTGAAAAATCAACTATTCTGATGTTGCAAATTGAATTACTTTGTTAAACATACATTTTATGTTAATAAATTATTGTGAATTATTCTTTTTTGGTAAAAAGTTCAACTTAAATATGTATAGGTTTAAGTGGAACTACCTTGATAAAAAATCATTTTGCTAGTTGAAGAAATTTCACTATTTTGTTGAAAATTTATTTTGTCGTTGTTGAAAATCAATTTTTTGAGTTGCAAGTTTAGCTACTTCAATTTTTGTTGAAAATTGATCGTTTTCAGTTCTATCTTCAACTATTTGGTTTGAAAATTCAAGTGTTTTATAGAAAAATCGTCTTTTTGGCTTAAAAGTCAACTACTTTGTTGAAAATTCTTTTTTTTTTGTTAAATCAATTTTTTGAGATACTAATTTAAATATTTAATTTGTTTTTTAAATTGATCGTTTTTAGTTTCATATCCAACTATTTGGATTAAAAATTCAATTATTTCATCAAAAGTGTAATTATTCTTTATTAAACAAATAGGTTCTCAGTATCTACTTGAAGTAGAATTTCCCATTTAATATAATCAATATAGAAAATTTAAGGAATATTTCAAAAATATCTTTTTATTTAGAAAAATGTATTCATAAAAATGAAAGGGATTGTTTAAAAAATGATGACACAGCCACACAAAAAAAAATCTTTTTTCGGGTCTGGAGGTCAGACCATATTTACTATATGTTTTTTGGGGACGCTGAATCCAAATCCGAGGTCGAAACCCCCATAGAACGTCAGGGTTCTGACATAACCTCAAAAAACCACATGAAAAATATTTCTCCGGGTCTGGAGGTCAGACGATGTTTACTATATGTTTTTGGGGTCGTTGAATCCGAATCCGAGGTCCAAGAAACCATAGAATGTCAGGGTTCTGACATAACCACAAAAAACCGCATGAAAAATCTTTTTTCGGATCTGGAGGTTAGAGCATGTTTACTATATGTTTTTGGGGTCGCTGAATCCGAATCCGAGGTTTCAACTCAATTCACCCTACATTGACGATTCTGAATCAAATTTACGGAAATGTAATTTTTTCTTATGGAAAAACGCGTTAAACTTCATTGAGCTGCGGAGCCTCTAAATATCATTAAAAAAAACTTATTAATTTTTTTGCGGATTCGTACAAATTTCGCGGCAATGTGCATGGAAATTAAAAAAAAAATTAAATGAATTTTTGGACCACCTTAATGAATAATTCAAATTAGATGCTTTCAAGTAAACATGTTTGATATAACATTTAGACTATTAGTTATAAATATGATGTTGCACTTACCTTTAACGTACACGAACTCCAGGAATGTGAGAAATAAGATACAATTCAGAATCTTCATTTTTGAAAAATATTCCCTCTAATAGAGAACAGTAAACTGACTTTTCAAACAAAAAAATCGTCTCATAATTGACTGGGTAAATGGCCGCTATATATACTAACTCTTACGACATCAATCTGATACTCATTCTATTTATTCTTCTAATAAATTGAGTGGATGTCAAAAATTTCCTTATTTGCTATATTTTTTACGCATAGAACCTTAGAAAGCATTACATTTATTATTGTAGATTGCAGAATATACGAAGAAAATAATTAGTCACTCTTTTTCGGTCTCATATATTATTGCTTCAGAACAGAAAGACAAGAATTATTTACTCAGCTGTTAATACATTTGATCTTACTTTATTCACGTTAAAAATAAGGAAATGGTTTTTTCTACATACTTTAGCTTTTCGTCGACTTCTTAGTTAGAATAATTACACAATAATTATTTAAAACTGCCAACAATGATGATTTAAACACTTCATAACTATTCATACGCAATCAGATCGTAGACCCTAGAAAAAAAAACACAATTCACAATATTCCGGGGACACCAAACACATTACGGGAAATGAAACCGTTTTTAATGAAATTTGGCAGCTAACTGAATAAAACTTAAACCAGCTGCGAATTATATCTCTAGTGTTTCCACTTTGTATTTATAACAATTATGCTTGTTAACTTGATTTAATTATTACAGTTAATGGGAAAATTGACAAAAAGTACAACATTTTCAAACAAATTGAAACTTTCTTGCATTATTCTAAGAGAATATTATTATAAAGAATAATAAATTGTTTGAACAATTAGTTATGTAAATTTAATTAATTATTGTCTCGCTCTAACTGGAAAGCTGAAAATAATTTAATATGGTGTGCTCATTTCACGAGCACTTTGCTTCCCATTAGCAAATGTATGCGCTTCCTCATAGAGGAAGCATTCGTGATTTTTTTAATTATAGACAAACTTAAGTTTTCATTTTAATCAATTAGAAAATAGAAATTTACAAAAAATACAAAATTACAAAATAATATAAAAAAAATTTTTAATACAATAACAAATGAGAAAAATCAAATCTTTCCCAGCCGTATGATTTTCTTACAAAAAATATTAGAATTATTTTGTTTAAAAATGTATGATCAAGAAGTCTTTTCTATTCAGGCATCAACTTTGAATTATATATGCATTTATACACAGGGAGTTAATTCTTTACCATCTTTTATTTCTCGATTCTGATTTAAATGCATCGATTTTTAAAAATTATGAATTTCAACGAAATTGATTGAAATGTTTAAATCTAATATTGACATTATTTGAAGACCGATTAACGATATCGGGGAGGTTTGTTTGATTAGCATAACAACAATTGGGATGGGATAATTTTCGATTATAATTGTCTCTTTGCTCTTATTATTAAAAATAATTTGTTTTTTATCAACTTTTCACTAATGAATACAAAATTCGATGAGCGAACTTTTTATAAAAATATCTACGGTTTTTTTATCAGGTATTGTTGTGTATGTATGTATATTTAATCTCTCCCTTTTACGGGTTTGAGGGCCTCCGCTCCCTGTACATATATTTACATTCCATCCTTAATCTAACTTAACCGCTGCTTATATTCTAATGCTTCGCCTTACTTAAAATAACAATACTCTTACTTCTAATAATTCTTAAACTTTAAAATGAGCGATAATCCAGGGCTTCCATTTCCTCTTACCATAAAATACATTTTCAAGGATTTCAAAGGTTTACTTTTTGCTATTTAATTTCCTTCAATAGGATTACCCGTTTGGCTCTGCCCTGTTCTCTTGCTTTCTCTTATTTCTTCCAATTTGTTCATCCACGTCACTCCCTGTCGATTACCATCCAAAATCCATCTCACACACTCATCCACACTCAACTGTCCATATTTCTCTCTTGTAAACCTCTCTAACACATGTGCCCATGACTCGATTTCGTATCCACATACTCTGCACAGATTGTCCTCTTCAGCCATCCAATATCTACAAGCTCTCACTCCTTCTCCCATTCTAAACTGTACCACCCTATTCCATTTGTCTTCCTTTTTTATTTTTTGCAAATATTCTGCTTCCGTTTACCCTTTGACCATCATATACCATCTATTGTATCTCGAATCCATAATCTTTCTCCATCTCTCTTCTCCTTGTCTTACTAATAACTCTAATTCTATGCTCTGCCAATCCTGAACCCCTTCTTGTATATCACAAACCCTCCTCATTTTTTTCCTTTCTTCCCCCCATTTCAAATTTCCCAAATTGCCTCTCGTCTCCTTGTTCCGAACTTCGTTCAAGCATACTTGTGCTATTCTGCTCCCCTCTCCCCTTTTCAACTTCTCTTCAAACCTCCAGGCTCTCTTAATTTGTCTAGTTACCATTTTTTCCCTTCCTAATTCTTCCCTTAACATGTAACCTGGACAACTCCAACTAACCCCCATTACCCATCTCAGAAATCTCTCATGCATGCTTTCCACTTTCCTATGTTTCTTCCATCCCCAGACCTCCAATCCATAACACAACAGCGCCCAAACCAACGCATCAAACAACCAAACCCTCATTCTCCAATCGTCATTGAACCTTCTCTTTCCTATACCCCATACTTGGCCTATTACTTTACTCGCACACTCGATTCTTTTCCTCACCTGCACCTCGTTTCCCCCTCCTGCCTCAAACCAAAAACCTAAATAACAGAATTCCTCCACACTTTCCACTGTTTGTCCGTTCATCTTCCAAACGGAACCTATTTTGGTCTTTCTAGTTCTGAAGCACATCACCTTGGTCTTCCCTACGTTCACCGTCAGTTATTTTGTTCCCACATACTCTTCGAAAATTCTCATCATTAGGTTCATCCCCTTCTCATCGTCTACTAACAGCACTACGTCGTCTGCGTATGCTAGAGAGTATAGTTTGCTATTACCCAAAATCGTTCCCCCTTTGCCTTTCTCCTCTAGCTTCTCCTCTAAGTCTGCCAACAGTATATTAAAGAGTAGCGGACTCAACGGGCACCCTTGCCTTAGACCTCTTCCTGTCCAGAACACCTCCCCTTTTTTCCCCCCTATCTTCACCCTAATCCTGGTTTCAGTAAAAATTTCCTTTATCCTCTCCACTCACCCTTCCTCTATTCCCCTCTCTTTCAATGCCTGCCATAGCACTTTTCTATTCACTGAGTCAAAGGCTGCTTTAAAGTCTACGAACAAGGCGACTAATTTCCCTCTTTTCCTCCCTAAATTTCTGTTAACCAAGTGGTTGAGTACGTAAATGTTATCTATTGTCCCCATCCCTTTTCTAAATCCCGTCTGATTGTGTGGGATACTTTTGTTTCTCTTCTATCTGGCTCTCTAACCTTTTTCTTAGAATTTCTGCGTATATTTTATAACACAGTGGCATGAGAGTGATCCCTCTGTACTCCTCTACCTTCTTGCCGACCCCTTTCTTGACATGCGGTACCACCAGCCCTGTCATCCACTCCTCCGGCCACCCTTCTCCTCTCCAGACCTTGTTGCAGATCTTCCAGATCCCTTCCCTAACCCCTTCTTCCCCATACTTTATCGCTTCGTTCTCCATACCATCCTCTCCTGTAGCCTTGTTTCTTTTTAGTCTATCTATCGCCTCATCCACTTCTTCTCTTGTTATTCCGTTCCCTTCCTCCATTTCTCCTTGGACCATCCTTCTATTTTCCCCTTTGATCCTATTTTGTTCTCCCCCTAACAGACCCCTGAAATAATCCGTTCACTCATCCATTTCTATTTCTTCATTCACGCCCTTCTTTCCTCCTCTTTCCCTATTTATCACATCCCAGACCCTACCTTCTTTAATCGCTTTTTCTACTTCTTCCTTATATTTTTCTTTTCCCCGTTGCTTTTTCCTTTCCAGCATCCTCTCATGTTCTCTCTTTTTCCTGTTGTACTCCGCCTTCTCCATTTCTCCTTTCCTCCATTTTCTTACACACTCTTTCATTATCTCTTTGCTCTCCCTGCATTCCTTGTCCCACCAGCCTCTCTTTCCCTCTTCTCTTCCTTCTTTTGTACCTATCTCATCCCTTACCTTCTCATTCGACCCTTTCAACTTTTCAATTAACGAGTCTACTACCTCCTCTTTTTTATACCTAACATTCTCCTTTTCCATTTTTTGTTCAAACTTTTTTAATTTATCTTCCCCCCAGACTCCCATTTTCGTGTTCCTACAGGTATTGTTGTGATTTTTTAATTAGAATAAGATTCTGCTTATCAAAACCTTGTAGTTTTCCTATAAATAATCCCTGATGAGAGCTTAATTATTGGTCTCGAAACATGTTGATTCCCTAGAAGTATAAAAAAGACGGAGGAAAAATATGAAAAAGTGCGAGGTTGGTTTTTGTTGACTTTTTCCTATTTCTCCATCTTTTTTCCTTTGTAATGTATTTGTCTCTAATGAGCCGGCCGGATAACCCCAGTTTAAATCAGGCGCCGGCCGGGGATACTCGCCGGGATGCAACTAAAAACGTTACGGTAGACCGGTCATATTCCGGCTTTGGCGGCCAGGATCCGGTCGGGTAATCCGGCCACAGAGCGGTTAAAAAATGTTGCTTCAGGCGAAAAAATTGGTAACTTGTTTTGTCTTTTAAGGCTCATCGTAAAGAATACGGTGAACTTTATATTTCAAAACAAGTTAACAAATTCTCGCGAGGAAATTGAAGTGGAAGTTTCAATCATTGATGCTAGAATCTCCTAGCAATTGTTTTATTTTGGAATCCACGTGGTGATTTGAGGCTTCAACTTTGAATGATGTTACTAAAAAATGTTCTACTAAAAAAAACGATTTTAAAAATAATATAAAGTGCTAAAAAAATATGCACGCTGCGCGGGAACATTCTCATTGCGCGCGGGTACACTTTCACGCTTCGCGCTCGTTTTCTTACAAGTATCATAAATATTGTAGCCGAAATCAAAATCTGTGATTTAAGTCCCTGTTGGACTTCAGTCATAAATTGGAACTAAAATTGTTTTGCAATTTGTTTTTAAAAACGATTTTCAGAACACCTGCGGCTTTGCTGATTACATTCTCATTGCGTCACTTGCCCTTCTTTCTCGATAATTAGATTATACAGAGACGATACACTTTGAAAAATAAAACAATTCAGGCAAAACGGAATGGAATATAAGAAGTAGGTATGTTTTTTCCATATAATGTTACCTAAATAATATTTAAGAATTTAAGGTTATGTATGAGTTTTTCTACGGAATTATTGAGCGTATTAAATAAATTGAGAAAATCTAACAAGTTTGACGAATTTAAGGTCATGCTTGAGTTTCCTCAGCAGAAATTGATCATATTTTAAACAAAAAATCATCAAGTATTGATCCCCTGCAAAAATCGATTGAATGCAACTCGGATCATATATACTTGCACAGAAAAAACTGAGGGTTACGTAATGGTGCGTTTCAAGTAAAATTTGGCATCATTTAGAACTTAGGCTCTAAAAGGAACTCTTTTTGAAGGTTCTTCTTCTTAGTTCGTTGATATCCGATAGGTGGCCATTGGCGGGTGTCGACGTTTTCAACTGCGCATGTGCTGTAAAGCGCGGCCCTATTTGAAATAAATACTAGAAATAATCATAAAGCTTAATATTGGCCAATTTTTTTATTATTTTTTAAATCAATTAAATTAAATGATAGAAATACGTATAACTTCTGAAAAAATTTAATATTGACATAACAAAGCAAGTGTATATTATGTCATTTTGAATAGCCGCTTTTTAAAAATGCAAATTATTGATTGAAAATTAATCTGCTTTGGTTAAGGATTTAACTATTTTTATTCAAAATCCGTATTTTTTGGTTAAATTGAATTGTGTTTTATTTAAAATAAAATCTTTTTTTCTTGAAATACCAACAAATATATTTTTTATTTAAAATTCATCTATTTAGATTAAAAATTCAACTTCTTGGTTGAAATTTGATCTTCTTTCGCAAAAAATAATTTTTTTGTTTGAAGATTTATAATGGCAGTAACAAAATTCATCTCTTTAGTTGAACATTGAACTAATTTGTTGAAACTACCCTTTTTTCGGGTGAAAATTAATTTTTTTTAATGATAATTTAGCAATTTGGTTGAACATGGATTTTTTTGTTGAATTTCATATTTTCAGGTTGAAAACTCAACTGTTTTGTAGTAGACTCATCTTTCTAATTAAAATTTTTTTTTTTAAACGAAAATTTAACGATGTCATTTTTGGGTAATAGTAGATTTTTCAGTTTGGAAATTCAACTATTTGGTTGAAAATTTATGTTGTTTCTTGAAAATTCGTCTTTTTTTATAGAAAATTAATCTTTTTGGTTTAAAATTCAACTATTTGATTATAAATCTGTGTATTTTCTTGAAAATTCGTTTTTTTTGTCAAAAATAATCTTCTTGGTTGAAAATGCAACTATCTGGTCAAAATTGATGTATTTTGTTGAGAATGCGTCTTTTTTAGTAGAAAATTAACCTTCTTGGCTAAAAATTTATCTTTTCGGTTGTGCATTAACTTTCTTGCTGATATTTCATATTTTCAAGTTCAAAATTCAACTGTTTTTGATGGAAAATTTGACTTTTTGTCTTCGAAATTCAACAATATTGTAGAAAATTCGACTATTTTATAGAACATTCATTTTTCTTATTGAAAATTGATTTTTTCAAATGAAAATTTGACTATTCCTTTTTTGGATAATAATTGATTTTTTAGTTTAGAAATTCAACTGTTTGGTTGAAAAATTATGTTTTTTGTTGAAAATGCGTCTTTTTGGTAAAAAATTAAAATTCTTGGTTTCAATTTCAACTATTTGGCTGTGAATGTATGTACTTTGTGGAAAATTCGTCTTTTTTATTTGAAAATTAAAAAATTTGGTGCAAAATTCATCTTTTGAGTTGAAAATTCATATGTTTGGTTGAATATTGAACTTTCTTGTTAAAAATGTATATTTTTTGTTGAGACTTTAACTATTTAGTTGAAAAATCGTTTCTTTTCCTTCTAAACTGATTTTTCTAACGGAAAATTTAATTATACCATTTTTAGTTGAAAATTAAAGTAATTAATTTGAAAATTAATCTGTTTTGGATATAGTTTCAACTATTTTTCAGAAAACTTGTATTTTTCGGTCTCATTCAACTGTTTTTATTTTAATTTAAATTTTTTTCGGTTGAAATATCAACTATTACATTTTTTGTTGAAAATTTATCTTTTTCAGTTGAATAAAATTCAACTACTTGGTTGAAAGTGAAACCACTTTTTTTTGGTTGAAGATTCACAATTTTAGTTGAAAATTCAACTATTTGGTTGTAAATTATCTTCTATGTTAAAAATTGAAATTTTCGAGTTTAAAATTCAACTGTTCTGTAGAAAATTCCTCGTTTTCAGTTCAAAGAAGATTCTTTATTGGAATTAGGGTCGATAATATTAATTTTTTTGAATGTTCTGCAACAAATAAATAAAAAATAAAATAAAAAAAATAAAAAATCTTCTTTGCACTTATAATACTTGGGTCAATTAAAAACGATATCTTCCGAAAGAACAGCAAAAATGTCATCTAACTATTTCTCTGTTTGGCTTGAAAATGTAATAATTTGGTAGAAAATTAATTTATTTTATTGAAAATTCAAATTTTTGTGTAGAAATTATTCTATTTGGTGGAAAATTAATCTTTTTGTTTGGAAAATTAACAATTTAATGAAAAATGTATCTTGTTTGGTTAAAAACCCAACTATATGGTGGAAAGTTGAACAACTCTGTTAAAAATTCATTTTATTTGTAAGATTCACCTCTTTGGTTGAGAATTTAAGTATTTTGTGACAATTTTTTGTTTCTAAAAATGAATTTTTTATCTGAAAATTTAACTATCACATTTTTGTTTGAAAATTTTTCCTTTATAAGTTAAAAATTCAACTATTTAGAAAATTCATGTCCTGTGTTGAAAATTTGTCTTTTTGGGTAGGAAATATAATTATTTTTTTGAAATTTATTTTTTTTTTTCCATGGAAATTGATCTTTTTTAGTTAGGAATTCGCTTTTTGGTTAGAAATTTCATCATTCAAGGTGAAAATTCACCTCCTTGGTTGCAAAATTCAACTGCTATGTTGAAATTTCTTTTTTTGTTGTTGAAATTTACATTTTTTACAAACCGTATAACTTTTCGATTTTTGGTTAAAGACGTTTTGAAATTGAAAATTCGACTAAAGTTGAACTACTGTATTCAGAATTTATTTTTTTCCTTGAAAGCTCTTAGCTTTGATTGAAAATTTGACTATTCTGTTAAAAATTCGTCTTTTTTGGTTTAAAGTAATTTTTTAAAATGTAAACGTAAATGTAACTTTTCCACTTTCAGTTGAAAATTGATCAATTTTAGTTAAAAATTCGTCTTTTTGGTTGAAAAATTCATCATTTTAGTTAAAAATTTGTCTTTTTCGTTGAAAAATTCATCATTTTAGTTGAAAATTCAACACTTTTTTTGGAAATTGGAAGATTTTGCTGGAAATTCGTCTTTTTTCTTTAATAATAATTGTTTAAATTGAAAATTCAACTTTTTCATTTTTGGTTGAAAATACCTTTTTTTGTTTGAGATTAATCGTTTTTGGTAGAAATAAAATTGTTAAATTCAAAATTGTTGAAATATTAACTATTCCATTTTTCGTTGAGAATTCATCTTTTTATTGAAAGTTCAACTTTTCGTTGAAAACTGAACTTTTCAGGTTGAAAATTCAACAGTTCTTGGTTGAATTTTAATCTTTTTTAAATAAAAATTCCACAATTTGATTGAAAATTCATCTTTGTAGGTTGAAAGTTAAACTATTTGATTAAAAGTTCAACTATTTTTTTAAACTTTTTTTTTCTTCTTGAATTTTTTGGTTGAAAATTCAGCTATTTAAAAAAATTATCTTTTTCATTTTGTTCATAAAAGTCTCTATGTTAGAAATGTTATTAAAATGTCGGTCTTCGAATATTAATGGTCAGGAAAAATAAAAAATTGTTCAGGAAAAAGTCAGGGATTTTTGAAAATGAATTTTTGCGACCACCCTGTTTGAAGATGAATTATTAGTAAAAAATATGGTGCAGATTTTTTAATAGATTTGAATGAATGAATCAATTATATGCTGCAGAATGCACGTGCACAGCTGTTGTAGAAAAAAAGTCAATCTGACTTTTCTAATCCGAGCAAGGTGTATGAAACACCGAATACTTCCGTCGTCCTCTTTTATTAAAACAAGTGGGCAGATAGAAAAAGGTGCAAATGCGAGTGACTTGCAATTTCCGATACAGAGTAGAACAACAGGGGGGTACACCGAAAAAATTTATCCGTGAAATAGTCACGAACTTGTAGCTAGGTCTCGGATACGAGATAAAAAAATGAAACATTACATCCTTATTTCTATGAGAAATGTATGTTTAAATTTCGAAGTTATTTACGAACAGTTCGAACTTCCTACGAACAGTTCCTGAAAATTTCAGACTGAAACATAAAGAGGAAAAATTTTATTTGTGTGATTTAATTATTCATTTATAAATTCGTAACCCGGAGGATTCGAACCCTCAAAGACTGCTGAATCACCAGTTTTCTAAACATATAAACCAGGAGTGCGTAAACAGGCGCAGCCTTCGAAGCCAACTAAAATACGTATTATAAAACTTCTAGCCACTCATCCGACGAACACGAAGCACACATTAAAGCGCACACACGCACCGCGCGTTTGGGCGAGCGTGTGGGCGGGCCACGCACAGGCGAACCTACTTTCCAGTTCCCAGATTTGTCGGGCAAGCTCGTGAGTGCTCTGAGAATCTTTTCCCAATGACTCATAATATTTTTGTAATTATTCACGTAAAAAAAAGTGATAAATTGTTTTAGAATTTTCACATCGAGTTCGTCAATTCTTTCTCAAAGTTCGCAGATTATTCACGAAAATACATCAATATCCGATGAATTTTTCTCACATCCGAGAGCTAGCTACTAGTTCGTGACTTTTTTACGGATAAATTTTTTCCGTGTATGCCTCACTTCTTCATAGAACGCAGTGGCTCTTATGTTTGCATTTTCTTTGCATTCAACGTCTCAAAACGATGATCGTGTTGCCACAACACGATCCCATCGTTTTTCCGTAACATTTAAAGAAATATTCTCCTTAAACTTGCATCGTGTTCTGCCAACACGATCGTCGTGTTACGGCAAAACGAAAACTCTCAACACGACGTGTCGTGTTGGGAGAAGCAGATTTTGTTCTCAGTGAAGTTTATCACTTTGAATTATCTTATGTTCTGTAATGTTGCAGGTTTCACCTGCAAATTACGTTGTGTTGTTCAATTTTACTTATTTGTAAACAGCTCCTCCCCTCTTGGAGGAAATGTCCGCGAGAAGAACGAGGCTCGATCGAGGGCCAACTGATTTGATTATTTGTTTATATTTTATTTTTCTTTGTATCTGGTGATGCATGGTGGAATGATGAAATTCAAGCAGCCCAGCGAGAAAAGAAAAAAGCGCACAAGAGAACATTAAACATGACAGGTCTTAGCGATGAGGAGAGAAATAGACTCAAAAATGATTACAAAGACAAAAAGAGGAAAATGAAACGACTAGTCAAGGAGAGTAAAAAAAAAATCAGAACAGAAGAAGAGAACAAAATACAAAACGGCTTTGGAGGAATAATGAAACTACTATATAAACAGTTGAAGGAAAGTAAAAGTACAGAGTTTGCTAGCATGAGAAACAGCAAAGGTGAAATGCTATATGATATAGACGGGATAGTAGACGCTTTAAAAGACTCTTTTAAAGAACTATTAGGAGGTGAAGATACAGGACAACAAAACTGCGACATAGAACATAATGCATTAGAAAACCCAATTGAAAAAGTCTGTGTCACTGAGGTCCGAGACATAATTAAGAACTTAAAAAACGGTAAGGCTGCTGGCATAGACAGTATTAGTGCTGAAATGCTCAAATACGGTGGCGAGTACATACCTCACAGGTTGTGCGAATTGATAAATTTATGTATCGAGACGGGGAAAGTCCCAGACGATTGGAAAAAAGCGATTATCGTACCAATATACAAAAGAAAGGGAGATAAAAACAACTGCAGTAATTACAGAGGTATCAGCCTACTAAGCACCGTAAGTAAAATATACTCAAAAATACTTATTCGTAGGGTAATGGAAATCACAGAAGAAAAAATATGGGAAGTCCAAAGTGGATTTATGCCAGGAAGATCATGTACAGATCAGATATTTAGCCTAAGACAGATCACAGAAAAAAGCTTGAGAGTAGGAAAGAAAGTTTTCTGTGCATTTATTGACCTAGAAAAAGCATTTGACACGGTAAATAGAAGTAAACTTTGGGAAGTTCTTAAAGAATACGGAGTAAATGGAGGGCTCCTGCAAGCAATAAAAACAATATATACAGGTAGTAAAGCGAGCGTAAGGGTAAACGGGAAACTGAGTGACTGGTTCGATGTTACGCAAGGCGTGAAACAAGGATGCGTTATGTCCTCGTGGCTATTTATCATATTCATGGATAAGTGTCTAAGAACTGCACTCTTCGACGAAGAAGGTGTAGATCTCCAAACAGTTAAGGTACGTGGGTTAGCTTTCGCAGATGACAAGATTGTTATGGCAGAATCAGTCGAGGACTTGCAAAGAATGTTGAATAAACTTCATACAAGCATGAAGGACATGGGACTCAAAATTAACGTAAATAAAACAAAAATCATGGTGTTTGAGGGAAAGAGTGAGAAAACAATGTGCAACATTGTCCTAAATGATGAGAGATTAGAACAAGTTGACAAGTACGTATATCTAGGTAGTCTATTCACTAGCGACGGAAAAATAGATGGGGAGTTAGATAGGCGCATAAATAAGGGTAAACAGGTTATCGGTAGAGCAGGGTCCATCCTAACAAATAAAAACATATCAAAAAAAGCTAAAATGGCCGTACACAATTCTATATTCGTACCGACTGTACTATACGGTAGCGAGACATGGACCTGTCAAGAAAAGGACAGGAGTAAAATTAACGCGATCGGCATGAAACCTCTGCGCATAATATGCGGGAAAACACTAATGGACAAAGTCCGAAACGAGACAATCCTCAAAGAATGTGGTGCAAAAGAGACAATAGTTGACACATGGGAAAGAAATCAGTTAAGATGGTTCGGACATCTTGAAAGAATGAAAGATGAACGACTGACCAAACAAGTGTATAAAGGTAAAGTAAATGGCAGAATGCCCAGGGGTAGACCGCCAAAAGAATGGTTAGAATCTGTAAATGAGACATTAATCCGTAGAGACATAAGAAGCCATAGGAACACAAGAGCTTGCATGAAAAAATGCATGGACGTGAAGGAAGCTAGAGTAGTATGCCAGGACAGAAAAGTGTGGCGACAAATAGTTTGTAAACAGAGTGACAGTAGAATGAATGACGCCTGAAACAAAGATCTTGGATACTAATGGGCCCAAGTGGAGAACCATACATAACAATTCTGTGAGGCTCTTCACTTGGGGTGATCGCTAGAGAGATTGATCAGCAACCTGGGTCGGAGCAGTGTTGCGGAGTAAACGTGTCATTTAAATAAATAACACGAGAATTCCAGATCAATCTAAAATATATATACCTAACACTTATATACCTATCCACCTCATACCTATATTCCTACCTACCGTATACCTATATACCCATATACACACTACTATTCTCCAACCGAGCAAGTCACGCCCACCCCAAAAGGGAAATGGCTTAATGGTATAATAATAATAATAATAATCTTGGAAATGTTTTGACATTTCATTTTTTTCTTTTTGTTTGTACACACTCTCATGGGCTTTTCATAAGGAGAAGGAGTAAGAGTCACTCTTACTAATTCTTTTGGGTTTTTGTTTTCTTTTTTGTTTTTGTCATTCACCGAGTTTTGAGGACGAAGGAGGGATGGAGGAAGGAGTGAGTTTACGTGGAGCATCAATTACGATCAAGGATCAACGGTACGGACTACAAGGATGTAAGGCGGGTTGAAGTCGCACAGGCACAGGCACAGCCGTTGGTTGTACACCGGGGGTGGAATGTGGATGTGAGTCCCGCATTCCAAATCCTGTACCTGGTGCGATTCAAATCTCACCGCCGAGGATACATCGCAGCACCACTATCACCATCTTTTGGGCATTAAGGTCCCGAGATCTCCCTCCATCCGCCATGACACTGCGACAGCGTAGAAGACACATCTCGTCTCCCTGCGCAGGAGGGGAGAAATTGGGCGGTCTGCGTACCGTCAAGCGAAGGGAACTCCTTGCCTTTGATCGTTCGAGCCTCGTGTGAGGAAGTTCACGTTGTCGCTTTGTGTGTTTTGAGTTGTCGCCACGGAGTGGTTTTATACTTTTTTTTCGTCTGTGTCTATTTCATTCGCTGATACTTTCTGGATAGAAGCTGCTTCTTTGGACTTGGTAAAGGTGGGCGGCTTTAATTAGTTATTGTAAATTGTTTCTTAACCTGTCAAACTGTTTGAAAATTTATTGTCACTCTCGAAATGGCGTCAGTAGACGTGGAGAGGAACGAACGTTTGTATCTGCTCCAGGGCGGAATTTACTCCTTTACTTCGTCACTTTTGTTTTCGTAAACTCCGTGAATGAATTGTTTCAATTATTTTAGTGAAAATTAAATGTTTAATTTATTGTAATGTGGAAGGAGGGGGTTAATTTTCATAATTGTTGTCAAGTGTGACATTTTATTTTTTTTGTATTTGGTTTTTCTCCTTATGACGTGATCAAATTTTCGAACAACCTGAATAAACAGGATTTTTTTTTTGTTATGATTGTAAAATGTTAAATTATGTTTCTTTATTCCAACGACCTCTCAGATTTGTCTTTCTTAGTTAAGACTTACAGGTACTCGCGCCACTCTACCAAAAGTTATGATCTAGGGCCATTTAAATTCAATTCTTTTCATTTAGTTGGATCAAGTTAATTTCCTTCCAGGGCAGCAAAATCACTTTTGCTTGGCGCCATTTAAATTAAATCGAAAGTCCTGAAGGGAAACAAGTTAAAACTTGAAATTTGTTTGGTTTTTAAACTTATAATAAAATGAGGGAAATAAGAATCTTCGTTTTAGTTCTTATACAGAAGTCGTTCATGAATAGCTAATAGCAATCTGAATAGTTGCACCTTTTGTTTGTAATTTATAGGAAAGAGTGCCATACTTTGTACCAAATCATGGAAAAAACTTTATTATTTTTAAATGCAGAGTGTATTCATTTAAAACATTCAATATACATCATTTTAAGAAATCTCGATATCGATATCTCGTAATACTATAATTGAGATATATAACCTTTTCGGTATAGATCTGCATATCGGACCTCATGGGTGCCTTCTACCGCGACGTACATGCGGCCGACTGGGTTGTTGTTGTTCTTGTTTCCTACCACAGGATTCGGTCTATTGTACTTGTACGGCTCGAAATATATAGTTCCATATCTGATATTATCAATATCTACCTCAGCTGACCAGGGACTATGCGGTTGGTTTACATATAGACAATCCTCCGGTGAATGTGTCACTGCACTGACATTATCTCCAAAATAACGCCGGCCACCCGACATTTCAATATAAATGTAATATTTCGGAAAACGTGTTACTTCAATTGTCAGCCACTTGGGTCTTAGGCTAGGAGGATTGTCCAAAGGCTGGTTTTCCGGAACTAAATATAGGGTTGAATCAAAATAGTAACAGCTCCAAACTGTATATATCACGACCAGAGGAGCTTTAGGATGAGAATGACCAGATGATTGGCCAATCATCATTCCAGCTGCACCTAATTTTGTAGATAAAAAAAAGGTCATTGATAAAGTTTTTGAAAAACAAGTAACTTCAGCATTTCATAATTTTGATGAAACACTGGTCAATAAAGGGTAACCTACACTAAATCAATTGTTAGAAAGAAAAATATATTCGATAATGTGATGACAAAACTTCCAACAAGTTGATCAATATCTTAGCTTTGCTTCATTCATGTGAAAAATGAAATATATGTCCACTAAAATACTTCATTTGTAAGTCTTCCAAAAAAGTTCACGTGTGTTAATTGATACTCTTCCTGTCGAGTAAGCCGACGCGCAATATTAATTTTATCTGTTTGCAAATTAAAAATATTTTTCTAACAATTAAACCCACAATTTTAGTCGAATCAGATATACAGATTCATTAGCAGTCTGAAAAAATAAATTGGTGGTTCCGTTTTGGGAGAGTATCATTCAAAGTCAATACACAGTTTTCAAAATTTCGACATTTTACCATTAAAATGACCGTGCTGCATTACCCGCGTGTGTATTAGGGTGATCCAAAAATTGTGTTCTTTAGAACTTTCATGCATATCGCCCGGAAATTTGTACGAATCCGCAAAAAAATTAATCGATTCTTTATGTTTTGAAAGAAAATGATATTTAGAGGTGACGTAAGTCCCATGAAGTTTAACACGTATTTCACATAAGAAAAAAAGACGTTTTTGTAAATTTCAGGCAGAATCGTCAATATTAGATGAATTGAGTTGAAACTCAACATTTCTCTGAATTTGCTATAGAATACGAATAAAATATTACTTTTCGAAGATCACCCCCATAAGTCTATTTTATAGGGTCCCAAAATCCTCCATAAGTGAAAAAATGGGTTTTGCGAGTTTTTGGCGCTAATTATGATTTGTTTGCAATTTTTTTTGATCAAATTGTTTCTAATACATAAAATATTACTTAATAATAATAATTCAATGTTAACAAAAATTGTTTTTAACAATTAATTACTGTTTTTTCAGCAATTTTATCTTAGAATAGATTTGGAAAGTCGCGTTTTTTTTTAAATGCCATTTCATCCAATTTTCAATAAGAGTGAGGTGATACATAATTGATGTTAACAAAAAGAATTGCTCAAACAATTTAACTAGCATTGTTAATAATATTCTCTTGAAATAATGCTAGAAAATTGCAGTTTTTTAAAAAATTTTCACTTTTTGTTCAATTTGAAATTAGAGTGAGGTGAATGATTAATGGAATTTAGCAAAAATAATTATTGAAACAAATTATTATTGGTTACAGCTATCTTATTCTTTATTGATCCGAAATAGTTGCGGTTTCTTCTAACATTTTCCACTTTTTACGCACCTTTTACTCAATAAAGTGATAAATAATGCAAACAATTTCTGAATGTTAATAACTATCTTCTCTCAGATAAGTCTTGAACTTTTCGTCCACTTTTCACCTAGTGAGGTGATAAATAATCCAAGTCAACAAACATTTTTATTGAAACAATTGATTATTGTTTATAACTATCTTCTCTCAGATAAGTGCTAGAAAGTTGCGCTTTTTTCTGAAATCTTTAGTTTTGCTTTGACTTTTTAGCTATGAGCAAATAATTAGTGAACCTCAACAAGAATCATTTTTTTAAAAGATAGTATTGTTTGAGTGAATTATTTTTGCTTCTTCCCAATGTTTCAAAAAACTTAATTTAATCAAAAAGCTATCTTAATCAAGAGACGAAAACAGTGAATTTAATAATTAGGAGTAGGTTGGAGGACTAGGTCTATGAATGAGTTGTAAAAGTTTTGTTTTGAATTACAACAAGAAGTTTATTGCAAAGCGTAAAAGGAAAATTCAGTATTGCACATATTTCAATATCAGCCCCAATCCCCGCCTTCCCTGAAGAATCCCTGGGATCCATGTAGAAAATTTGTAGCATAAAACAATATCTGTTTTATTTTACAAAAATGTATTCAGAAAAAAGAAAGAGATTATTTAAAGTATGATTCTCTCTAACGTTTATTTATTATTTGTTTATAACTAAAAAAGGCAAAGCAAAGCTTAATATTTCAGAAAGAACCGCAACTTTCTATCATTACTATAACATAGTTATAAACTATAATGAATTATTCAAACAATAATGTTTTTTTAACTTGAATTAATTATAACCTCACTAAGTCAAAAGTGGACAATAACTTAAAAATTTCAGAAACAAACTGCAACTACCTAGGATTACTATAGGAGAAGGTAGTTATAAACAATGATAATTTTTTCAAACGATAATTTTTGCTAAATTAAATTAAATATTAACTCACTCTAATTGAAAATGGGACAAAAAGTGAAAAAAAATTTGAAAAAACTACTACTTTTTTCTCTATTTTAAGAGAAAATTGCTAAAAACAATAATAAATTGTTTAAACAATTTATGTCAACATTCAATTAACAGTATAAGGTAGTGGTAGTATTTTATGTAAAAGAAACAATTTCCATGATTAAAAAACGCAACAAATCATAATTAGCGGTAAAAAATCGCAAAACCCATTTTTCACTTATGGAGTGTTTTGGGACCGTCTAAAGCAGACTTATGGGGGTGATATTTAAAAAGTAATATTTCATTCGTATTCGAAGGCTAATTGTTAACAAAAACGTTGAGTTTCAAATCGATCCAGCGCGATTTCTTCTGTAATTTTTGCAAATCCTAAATAATTTTTGGGAAAAAAGTACTAGAAAAGTTCAATTTTATTATTTTTCTTAAATTTTTATAAGTGCTGATGGAATTTACGTCCCTCAAAGCTACTGCTGAAATAAGACTAAAGTACAAAAAAAGTTCTAAATACGTCCCGTTTCACCAGGACTTTTTTGGGACAAAAGTACCGGAAATATGTCTTAATATTCTCAAATTTCTACGTAATTAAGTACGGTGAAACTTCGATAATACGAACCTCTATAATACGAATTTTCGATAATTCGAACCTTTTTTTCGGCCCTGGCTGAAAATCGACCTTTCCAATTTTAATATTTTTCGATAATTTGAATTCCTCTATAATTCGAAGAATAATATAAGCTCCGCCGTGATAACATCCTCGAATAATAACCCGAAGTACGGCAGCAAGTAAATACCATACTTCGAAAAATTCATATTTATAACCTAGGCGATAACGTGTGATTGGTCCGTTGTGAGTGGTGGGGATTGGATATCGTATGTCTATACGATTGGGTTTGACTGCTTGGTTGGATTTAGAAAATTTGAGCTAGGCCTGCCAAAAGGCAGCTCGGATGCACCATGCCCCTAGAGCACCCCGATGGGGAAAATAAACTGGACGAGGAGGACAACTTCTCGATCGTCACGTCCAAGAGTAAAAAGCGAAAGCTGTCCAAGATGTACAGTCAGGCACATCCTCGTTACTCCTCAGGTAGTAGCACTTCCATTTCATCCATCAGTGGAAGCAGTAAGACGTTGAAGACGTCAGTAGTGAGCATGCCACCCATTAGCACGATATCTCCTCGCGAGAACGAGCAAACTACGGCCCCGAAACCCAATAAAGAAAAAACTTTAGCTAGGGATGAAATCCCCCCCATCAACGTTATTGTTGATGAAATCAACCATCCGTACACAGTGCTTCACAAACTGTTAAAATCTTGCACTGAGTTCAAGCCTATCGTCTACAACATAGGCTCAGATATTTATTCAGTTCTAGTATCATATATTGAAGACTTCCGCTTAATAATCACTAACTTAGAGAAGCAAGACTTTCAATATTATCTGTACAAAAATATAGAATCTCGCCCTATTAAACTCGTGGTTAGAAACATCGCGATTTCTCTTCCTGAAGACTCAGTACTGGCTGAACTTCAGGAAGATGGATATATAATTACGTCAGTTAGTCGAATGAGAAACCGACTAACAAAAAAGGCTCTTCCCATGATACTTCTTACAGTCCCAAATTCACCTCAGGCTAAACAGCTACTTAATCTGCAATCACCTGCATTCATCAAAATTAAAGTCGAGCCCTACATTAAACCGAAAGAAACTTCCCAGTGTTTTAACTGCCAGAGGTTTCACCACGTATCGGGCATGTGTTACGCTACCCCCCGTTGCGTGAAATGTGGAACCCGCATAAAAGCTCTGTCTGCCCAAAAGATAGACAGACACCAGACAACTGCGCGAACTGTGGCAAAGACCATCCCGCCAATTACAGAGGCTGTTTGGCCTTCAAGAAAGCCTCAAGGAAACCCGCCAATAATAAATTAAAACCACGCTGTTTTCAGAATGAGAATTCTCTCAGCAAACCACCTCAGCCAGCACCGGTCGAAAAAGCTAAAAAAGTAGCGAATCCTTTAGCCAATGCCCTACGACCACAAAATCGACCGCTCTACAGCACTGCTGTCGCCTCTTCATCTCGAAAGCACGCGACCAGACCTAAAACTAGGCCAGCGGATGAAAAACCGCAAACTAATTCCCAGGATAAAACCTCCAATAAAGCAGAAAATTCCTATCCGCAAACAAAAAGAAAACAGTAACCACATCTGCTCAAAATACTCCTCAAGTAATCAAAATTAACTTTGTAAACCTTTTAAAAGGAGCCACAACCTTAACCACCGATATAATGGGAGGAAAAATTGATATAATAGAAGCCATCAACTCAACCGCCGAAATCATAAGCAATATCCTAGCACTTGGTATTGAAAATGGCCAACTTTAATAATAATGCCATTAAAATAATGTTTTGGAACGCTCAGGGCATCCTTCATAAAAGACACGAACTAGCCACTTATCTCTATAAAAATAACATTACCATCTGCTTGCTTAATGATACCCTACTACGCGAATCCCTCCATATTAACCTAGTTCGCGGCTATAAAACTTACAGAAATAATACTAACAGAGGAACTGCAATTCTAATTCAAGAAAATACCAATCGTCATCAACTAATTAAACCCAAACTTGAAGCCCTTGAAGCTACTGCCATACAAATAAAAATCCACGGAAAACCATATGCTGTTGTCTCGCTCTACCAGTCCCCCTCTCGAGAATTTAACGAAAACGATTACAAAAAAATTTTTAACTTGCCCCCTCGATAATTACTGCGGGCCACCTCAACGCCAAACATTTAGCATGTAACAGTAGGACAACCAACAGAATCGGAAAACACTTATTTGAATTTATAAATAACAAAAATCTGTTCGTCGCAGCGCCAGACACGCATACCTTCTTCCCCCACAATACTAAACATAAAATCAGACCTCATCGACTTTGCAATAATTAAAAACAACTTCTATAAACATGACACTAACACTTTAAATGAATTAGACTCAGACCATCGACTCGTCCTTCTGAAGTTAATCACCAATTTTAAAAAAGCTCCGGTCGTACCTCGCTACAACTTCGCAAAAGCAAATTGGCAAAAATTCAACTCGACACTGGAAGAGCAAATAAAACCTGAACCCAAACTCACGAAAACTACTGATATTGACGAAGCCATAATTAATCTCACCACCAACGTTAAATCTGCCATACACACCTCAGTCCCGCAGACTACCTTCAGCAAATACGACCCACATCTCAGCCCCGAGATCGAAGACCTTATCAATACCCGTAATAAACTTTGTCAAAAACATCAAAAAAACTAAAAACTGCATCATTAAAAACACAAGAAACCACCTTCGGAAAACCATAGCAATTAAAGTTCGAGAGAACAGGTGTATAAACTGGAATACAGAAGTCGGTAAACTTGAAATAAAAAATAATTCCATATGGCGCATGACTAAAGCACTAACAAAACCGACAACTGATATCCCACCTCCTAACAACATTGATAAAACATTTGCGCTCTCCCTCACAGACAAAGCAAATCTGCTAGCAGCAAACTTCGAAAACAATTTCACGTCACGCGATGAGCCATCCGACCCACAACATATCGCCGAGTGTGAAAAAGTTGAAGACAAATATCTCAAAGTAGCTAGCTCCGACAATTCCAAAAGATAACACATACGAAAAGAGCCAAACAAATAAAAAAAAAAACGAAAAATAATAAAGCTCCCGGACCTGAATCAATTTCAAATTTCGTCCTTAAAAAACTCCCGACCACCTACCTCCCTCTGCTCGCCGCCATCTTCAACGCCTGCATCCAGCTAAGCTACTTTCCTGTTTCTTGGAAAACAGCCCACATTCTAGTTTTTCAGAAAAAAGGCAAAGACCCGCATGACCCAGCTAGTTATAGACCTATTAGCCTACTCAATACAATGAGTATAATCTTCGAACAAATAATCCTATCCCGCGTAAACTATCATCTTGAGGAAAATAGTATACTAAAACCGCAACAATACGGGTTTAGGAAAGGCCACGCTACGCAACATATGATGCTCAAACTCACTGAAGCCATAAGCTTGAACTTCAATCGAAGGAAAATCACAGGAGCTGTATTTCTTGATGTAGAGAAAGCTTTTGACAGTGTCTGGCATACAAGGCTTTTGAAAAAACTGTTTGATTACAAATTCCCAAAAGAGCTTATCCACTCTATACATTCGTATCTCACGAACAGAAAATTTGTAGTCAAAGTAAGCCAGACACTCTCAGGAAAAAGGCCTATACGAGCGGGTGTCCCCCAAGGCAGCAACCTAGGACCAGTGTTTTTTGTCATTTTCGTGAACGACATTCCTGAGGTCCCTGAAGTCACAATTGGCCTGTACGCAGATGACACGGCACTATTCACTTTCTCCTGGTCAATACCAACAATTTTAAAACTTCTTAACAAAGCCCTTGAAATCATTGAAGCGTGGACTAAGCTATGGAGAATAAAAATCAACATAGCGAAGTCAGAATCAATCCTTTTCTCAATCAGGAAACCAGTCATAACGGATCCACCTAAAATGTTCAACAAACAAATCAAATGGAAAAACTCCGTAAAATACCTTGGGCGGACGCTACATAAACGCCTCAACTGGAAACAACATATCCAGGAAACTAGAGGGAAAGCCCTCGGGGTCATCTCGCGCCTACATCCTATCGTAAATCAACATTCAAGCCTGAAACCTGATTACGCAATTATGATCTATAAAATGTTCATCCGACCCATAATAACTTACGCTTGTACTATTTGGGGTGGTGCTTCAAAAATTAACATCAAGCAAATCCAGATAATACAAAATAAATTCCTCAGACGCATTAGCAAAACTCCCAGATATACCAAAAATTCTGTCCTACATAAAGAATTTCAGTTACCCTATATCGCAGAATATATCAAAGAAATCGCCACTAAATTTTATGCATCCACATCAGTTTCACCTTTTCAACATGTTTCCTCCCTAGGGAAATATGACTATGATCCTCTTCGCAAACACGCGATGCCAAGAGACTTTCTCATGCAATGAGATACCTTTCCTCTCTCCTTGTCTACCTCTTTAACCTAAAATAAATTTCAGATTTTGTGGGTTTTTTTCCCGCCTGCGGATTTTTTTCCCCACACATAAACGTCACTTTTACTCTCTGTCATGCCAAATTTCTCTCCGATTGTGCAATAATGACCGAACTGGTAACACACATCAATTGAATCCAGTCATTGGTATTCTTCAGGGAGATCATTAATCGCTGGTGCGTGGGTGGCCTTTCCCACCCTTTTTTTTGTGTGCAGTTTTGTGTTAAATATGACTGGCACCTTAGTGCTTTCCAAAGTATGGAGAAGATCATGTATAAAATACTATCGGTGAGTGAGAAAGTATAAAACTCATTCAATGTGTCGAGAAAGGCGTTAAAAGGAAGAAGGAGATTGCTGCTGATTTTGGAATAACTGCCAACTCTCTAACTACCATATTCAAGAACAAGGAAAAGATTTTGTCTGCTGCTGAAAATTCTTGTTTCCAACCGGATCGGAAGCGCATGAAGGCATCTTGCTTTCCATTATCGGAAACATCGATGGTGGAATGTATGAAATCCGCTTGAAACAAGAATATATTTCCTTATCTGGTCCTATTGTCCAAGAAAAAGCTAACTTTTTTGCAACTTAATTAGGATACAAGGATTTTAAAGGTAGCCCTGGGTAGCTAGATAAGTTCAAGAAATGAAATGGAATCGTACATAGGACATAAAGTGGCGAGAATGCTTCTGTTTCGGAAGAAGTCTGCGAAAAGTTCCTCACTGATATTCTGCCTGATTTGCTGGCTATGTGTTCAATAGAGGATATCTTCAATGCAGATGAAACTGGTCTTTTTTTGAATCTTTAACAGATAGAACTTTGACATCCAAAAAAGACACTTATCGTCATGGTGGAAATAAGCGCAAATATCATGCTGCAGTAATGATCTGCGCTAATGTGCCTGGTAAAGAAAAATTAAAGCTATTGGTAATAGGCAAAACAAAAAATCTACTGTGTTTCAAGGTAGTCAAGTCATTACCAGTACTTTACGAAAACAATAAAAAATCTTGGACAACCAGTTTAATATATGAAGACTTCAAAATTGCTTTATGAAAGCTGAAGTTGAAAATGCTGCGATTCAAGAAGAGGACGAACATTTTGCGGACGGTATTTCTGAAAAATGAACAGATCTGCAAAGAATATTAGGATTCACTGATATAAACTTTTAAGATTTTGTCGATGTGGACACTAATTTAATAACTGCTAGAGGACCTACAGACAGTGAGATATTTGATAGCGTAAAGGAACAAGAACCTGTAATATCTGATGACGAAAATGATGCCAAAGATCAGGGTGTAACACCACCAATGAAATTCAAAGATGCTGAATTTGGTTTGGCAATTTCTCGTAGGTTTGTTTCTGAACAAAGTGATGTGCCAGATACTATCTTCGCTGCTTTAGACTTGATTGAAAACTTCTTCGAGGAAAAAATGTGCATCAAACAGAAGAAAATTACTGAATTTATTCATTAATCTGCTATTTGTAGCACACCAAATGGCCATTTTTAGGGCCAACAAATTTATTTTACGAAGGATCACTTCTCGTTCTTTTCATACTTCTTCATAACAAGCATTAATTCAATAACAGATAACCATATTTCTTCCTTTTCCTGATTCTTTTAGCTTACCAAAATGTTTACTTCAGTTAAGCTGTTTTTAAGCATTATATATGTGCAAACAAAAAGTTTCATACAGCCCTCATCGGAATAAATTGCACCTTCAAACGCTTTATGTGAGTTTATATTCTTACTTTCTATAATACGAATTTTCGATAATTCGAAGTTCTTTTCGATCCCGAATCGTTTCGTATTATCGAAGTTACACTGTATATTTAAAGATTATGTTGCTCAAAGCTCTGTAGGCTTTGAGATAAACATTCTCATCGTGGCACTCGCGCTACGCGCTCGATTATTGACAGACATTTTTAAACGTATAATTATTTTCTAAATTACTTTACAATGAAAAACTAAAATACTTTCTTTAGACATTCTTTCCTATTTCGCGTCTCTTGGCGTAATATTGAAATTATCGATTCTTGTATATCAATTTCGGTAAATAAATTAAAAACCAGATGTTCTGTCAAAAAATGGTTCAAAGAAATGTGGTAGGAATTTTTAAACGGTGAAATTTCTCCAAAAACTTTTCCCGATACTTCCCGTCGTTCGGGTCAAAATTTGAATTTTCGACTTTTTTCCATAGTATTTTCCATAAATATAACCAAAATGACAAGTCCTTTTGAAAAATGGTTTGGAGCAATTTTACTGGACTTTTTAAAAGCTATAATTGATTTTCAAAACATTTTCTCGTATTTTGCGTCGTTTGGTTCAAAATTTGAATTTTGTATTTTCCCATAGTATTTTCAATAAATAAAACCAAAATGAAAACTACGATCAAAAATGGATCAAACAAATTTCGTAGGACTTTTGGGAAGCTATAATTGTTTTGAAAAATGAAAAATGAACACCAAGTAGTTCATTTTTCAAAAAAAAAGATGAATTCTCCACAAAACATATAATAGTTAATATTTCAACGCGCTCTTTTAAACAAATATTATCTTAGAATAATGCTAGTTGTAGTTTTTCCTAAAATTTTCCACTTTTGGTCAATTTTTAAATTATAGTGAGCTTATAATTAATTCGAGTTAAAAAATTGTTCCAGCAATTTATTGTTATTTTTAATAATATTCTCTTTGAATAATTTTAAAAAGTTGCGGTTTTTTCCAAATTGTCAACTTTTGGTCTAATTTGACCTCAAGTGTGGCAATAATTGAAGAAACCTAATATGTGGATAGGGCCTAACATAGACATCAAGTCCAAAATTGACATAGCACCAAAAATTGACATAGGACCCAAAATTGACGTGGGACCAAAAATATAAGCAACTAAAGTTACGAAATCCTTCCTTGTAGGTATTTCCCAGGCGGAAGTATTATATATAATATTGATTTGTTTTATATAAAAAATGTATAAAAGAAATGAATATTATATATAATACTTCACACTATATATAAACTATATATAATATTTTCGCCTGGGTTGGCGTCTTCCTTGACTACTTTTTACTTAGTGAGACGATAACTAATGCAAGTTAACAAAGATAATTTTGTAAACAATTTATCATGGTTCATGACTATCTTCTCGTAAAGTAATGCTAAAAAATTGCGAGTTTTACTGAAATTTTTAGCTTTTCTTTAACTTTTTAGTTAGGAACAAGTAAAAAATATTTAATATAAATTGAAACAAATAGTATCTCAGTATCTACTTCAAGTAGAATTTCCCATTTAATATGATCAATATAGAAAATTTGAAGAATATTCCAAAAATATCTTTTTATTTAAGAAAAATGTATTCATAAAAACGGAAGAGATGGATTGAAAAATGACTATCTTTATTGGTTATTTATTATATGTTTATAACTAAAATGCCAATGCAAAGTTAAAAATTTCAGAAAAACAGCAACTTTCTAGCAATTATCTAAGAGAAGCTAGTTATAAGCAATAATCAATTGTTTAAAGAATTATGTTTGCTAACTTGCATTAATTATTAACTCACTAAGTGAAAAGCTGAAAAAAAGTGTACAATTTCAGAAAATCCTGCAACTATATATATAATTGAAAATGATAATAAATTGTTGAAACAATTATGCTTGTTAACTTGATTTAGTTATCACTTCACTCTAAATGAAAAGTTGACATTAAGTGGGAAATTTTCAAACAAACTGCAGCTTTCTTGCATTATTCTTGCATTATTCTAGAAGAATATTATTACGAATGATGATAAATTGCTCAAAAAATTATTTCTGTAAATTTCATTAGTCATTGCCTCGCTCTAACTGAAAAGCTGAAAAAAAATTGAAAAATTCGGAAAAACCGCGACTGACATTGACCACCTGACATTGACGATTCTGAATAAAATTTACGGAAACGTAATTTTTTCTTATGGGAAATACGCGTTATACTTCATGGAGCTGCGCAACCTCTAAATATCATTTTTTTTAAACTGAATGATTTTTTTGCGGATTCGAACAAATTTCGCGGCGATGTGCATGAAAATTTAGAAAAAAAAAATTAAATGAATTTTTGGACCACCTTAATGAACAATTCAAATTAGATGCTTTCAAGTAAATATGTTTAATATAACATTTAGAATATTTGTTATAAATATTATATTGCACTTACGTTTAACGTACAGAAACTCCAGGAATGTGAGGAATAAGATACAATTCAGAATCTTCATTTTTGAAAAATAATCACTCTGATAGGGAACAGTAAAGTGACTTTTCAAAGAAAAAAATCTTCTGATAATTGAATGGGTAAATGGCCGCTATATATACGAACTCTTACGACATCAATCTGATACTCATTCTATTTATTCTTCTAATAAATTGAGTGGAAGGAGGAATATTGTTTATCTCAGATCTCAAAAATTTCCTTATTTGCTATATCTTTTACGCATAGAACCTTAGAGAGCATTAAATTTATTATTGTAGATTGCATAATATAGGCAGAAAATAATTAGTCACTCTTTTTCGGTCTCATATATTGTTACTTCAGAATGGAGAAAAACAAGAATTATTTACACACCTGTTAATACATTTTATCTCACTTTATTCGCGTTAAAAATAAGTAATTGTTTTTTTTACATACTTTAACTTTTCTTCGACTCCTTAGTTATAGTAATTACATAATAATCCTTTAAAATTGCCACGAATGATGATTTAAACACTGCATAACTATTCATACGTAATCAGATCGTAGACTCTAGAAAAAAAACACAATTAACAATATTCCGGGGAAAAGATCATTTAAAAGAATAAAAGAGTGGTAAATAAAATCAATATTCCGCCAAGCTTTCATTGTATAGTTATAGAATTCTTTCAGAGACACTAAAAACATTACGGGAAATGAAACTTGGCAGCTAACTGAATAAAACTTAAACTTTCTGTGAATTCGATCTCTAGTGTTTCCACTTTGTATTTATAACAATTATGCTTGTTAACTTGATTTAATTATTACAACACTCTGATTGGAAAATTTGTCGAAAAGTAGAAATTTTTCAAACAAATTGAAACTTTCTTGCATTATTCTAAGAGAATATTATTATAAAAAATCATAAATCGTTGGAACATTTAGTTCTGTAAATTTAATTAATTATTCCCTCGCTCTAACTGTAAAGCTGAAAATAAGTTCATATGGTGTGCTCATTTCACGAGCACTTTGCTTCCCATTAGCAAATGTATGCGCTTTCTCATAGAGGAAGCATTAGTGATTTTTTTAATTATAGAAAAACTAAAGTTTTCGTTTTGATCAACTTGAAAATAGAAATTCACAAAAAAAAAAATACAAAATAATACAAAGTTTTTTTTTAAATACGATGATAAATCAGAAAAATCAATTCTTTCCGAGTCGTATGATTTTCTTACAAAAATTGTTAGAATTATTTTATATAAAAATTTATGATCAAAAAATCTTTTCTATTGAGGCATCAACTTTGAATTATGTCGATAAAAGAAGTTTTGCTGTTTAAACAGATTTTTCAAATATGTATTATACATGAGCATAACTTCCTCTCTCTTTAATAAATTGTATTAATATTATAGGTCAATCGATTTGCCTCGAATTAGGGAATCTTTTCCGTTCTTGAATCAATTTTGAATTATGTGAATGGAAAAAGTTGAACTATAAAAAACCGTTTTTTGAATGTTATGGATTAACATAGCTTCCTTACTCTTCAATAAAATGTCTTAATATCATATGTCAATCGATTCATCTCGAATCAACACATATTTTTTTGTGTTGAGTCTGAACAAATCTATTTAGATTATTTCATTTTTCAAATAGGAAAACAAACAGTTAAAAAATTTTATAAATTCATCCAAAAATTTTAAAGAAATCTTAAAAGATTTTTCAAGCAACCCTGCAAATTGGAACGAATCATAAGATAACTGTCTGTTCAGATCCTCAATGACTGCCTCATAATATTGTGTTTAGACTATCATCTTTCTGTGTATTCTTCAATGCTCATTCTTTAAATCTGTACGTGCCACTCGAAACTTTCTCATTTTCGTAGCATCTAACTTTTGTGGATTCTAACTTTTATGAGTTTGTTGCTTTCGCGTGAAGGAATGTCTGGAGGAAAGAGAATAATAGAAGTTCTAGGCTTGAGACCTCTGAATTTGAAGGATCATCAAGGAGGATACGAGAGCATCTGTATAAATAAACCATAGGTTGCCAATCCGCCGGCGATAACCACTCAGTATGGTCATTTGCACCTTTCTTACAACTAATGTCTCGTTACGTAGGCCTGCTTGATGCTTCTTCTTCAGGAGACGTCCGATGTGGCCAATATTCTAAATTTTGAATGTATTTAATTTTACCTTTCTGGCAACATTGGAATTTGTCTAGGTCCCTAGCGAGCATTGCACTCGAAGACCAGTGCTCTCGGAGACGCGAAAGAGTGATGAACTAAACCGAATGATGAATGATAAGCGAACTGTATATTGTTAACTTTACAATTGCTGAGTGTTCTTTTTCTTGTGTCAATTTTCTGTACCATTTCAACAATCAGTGATGTGACTTAGATGTTATTTAAAATAAATCAGTTTTCAATGGCATCTATATTTGATTTATTAAAATGAACCTGAACTTACAACAAAGCACGTTTTTCAGTTTTGCGCGTATAAACACTGCCTCTATTTAAAAAATTCATTTAAGATCGAAATGAAATCTACATTCATATGAATAATTGTATGCGACGAAATCAGAGCATTAAAAAGATTCATAATTGAAAAATTAGATTTCCAAAACTACCTCCTTTTCGGTGAAAGGATGTTTAGATTATAATATGTGAATTTATACACAGGGAGTTAATTTTTTGACAATTTTTTATTTCTTGATTTTGATTTAAATGCATCGTTTTTTAAAAACTATGAGTTTTCACGAAATTGATTTACATGTTGAAATCTAATATTGATATTATTGAAGACCAATTAAGGATATCAGCGAGATTTGTTTGATTAGCATAACAATAATTGGGATGGGCCAATTTTTGATTATAATTTTCTCTTTACTCTAATTATCAAAAATAATTTGGTATATGTTTCATAAACTTTTCACTAATGAATGCAACATTAGATGAGCGAACTTTTTGTAAATATATCTATGGTTTTATTTACAGGTATTATTGTGATTTTTTAATTAGCATGTTGATTCCCTAGTAGTATAAAAAAGACGGAGGAAAAATAAGAAAAAGTGAGAGCTACGTTTTAGTTGATTTTTTTTCCCCTCTTTTTTCCTTTGTTATGTATTTTGGGTTTCCTATCACCACTACGTAGCGCGTCCTCAGGTTGCGGATAGAGGAACGGCCCGTAAGGCTGAACAGCTCCTAAGGTTAGCTGCGAACACAAGAATAAGCAGTCGCGGACAGCCCATAGGAGCCAGTCGTGGGTTTGGTGAATCTAGCACTGGTAAAAAATA
>CAKNYM010046693.1:0-79284 GCA_932195095.1 Andricus curvator
TTACTTTCCTTCAACTGTTTATATAATAGTTTCATAATTCCTTCAAAATATAATTTTTCAAAAATTAATTGTTTCAAAAATCTGCAAAATTCCTAATATTTGAACATTCGTTCAATAATTGATTTTGTAATTGTTTACATTTTTAATGTTAGAAAATACATATCCAGGGACGTGAATGTGTGCTTCGCGTGCGTGCATTTCATTTTAGTTTTTTAAATAAGCTAAAAATTTGCTTTAAGCTTTCAAAAAAGCATAAAAAATATATATCAACTCTCTTCTTTGTATAATATACGAGTTTCATATGTATCCGAAAATTAAACCTAGATTATGGTGTCTTATCTCTGAGAAATCTCTATAATAAGAAAAGATTTGTTTACGAAAGATGGTAGAGGTGTTAACATACAAAATAAGAATCTAAAACTAATTTTAACAGGCAGGTGGATAACTCATTAAAAAGAAAAGAACAATAGGGTATAAGCAACCACAAAGATCGTGAAATTCCTAGTTTTCTCACTGCGATGACGGTGCTGAAATTTTGATTTATCGTCTATTCCCAACAGGTCGAACTCTGATTCAAATCTGAATTCCAGGTTCTTGTATTTCGACCGAAAAGAGATAGGCGTGGTTATATTGGTCCCGAGAAAATGAAGTTTTCATATACCCAGGGAAAACCCCCCTTTTCTTGGAAAAATGATTTTTATTCTCCAGAAACTTGTTCAATTCGACATAAGTGTTTGTGGTTGGACAATATTGTGTTATGAGTCAAAAATTTCAAAGTTATCTGTAATTAAAAAAAATGTTTTGCTACATTAATGAATTCGAACAGTTTTATGCTCGGTTTTATGTTTGACTGGATATCAACATGGATCATTTTACATTTTACATAGTAAAATGCTGATATTAAATGATCATTCACACAATATCTTTGTTTTCAATTTGCAAATATGCAAAATTTTGTTCTTTTAATATTCGTAAAGTCACCCGTTTCAATACTGTGAGATTACCATTTAGTTATTCTCCCATCTTTTCAAACCCTTCATTTTATTTCTAAATCCTGCAGTGTCATCTCAAAGCCACCAGCAAATTACATTTTCCTTTACCTCCTTTTGAAGCATTCCGCCTCCTAACATCTTGAAAGGTATTTACAAATAGTCGTCTGCAAAAGAATGGATAAGATTTGTCATCGCAAATGTCGTTACTCGCTTAAAAGGAGTGATTGTCAATGTCCTTCAGAGTACATGAATGTCACTTGGGAGACTTTTCTTCAAAAGCTCCGTTCAACCCATTTCTTCCACATTCTTGGGTACGCAATGAAGATTGTTATTCAAATTTGCCTGCTTCAATATTTTTCCTGCGGCAATGAATCTTCACCTAAGCAGATTCTTCTGCTTTGATTTATGGAACGTCCCCGATACAGACGAATAGGTAGGATCGTTAAATCCGGACTGGTTAAAAACAGTCGAATGAAATTTCGGGAACTGGAACTGGGATGAGAAGTGGGAGTTGGCTCCGTCTCATTATAATATTGTAACTCAGGTATGAGTGTTATGTTGAAGTTCTCGAATTAATTGCTTTTTAATTACATGATGAATGAATAGAGTCACAGCCGATTTCGAATGCTAATTTGTGGTTTTAGGCAAAAAAGAATGATCTTCTGATTATTCTGTGCGAAGAGTTAATGATATTTACAATCTTTTAATTAGAATCTCCATTTACAATCTTGTTCTCATGCCCAGCTTATGTTAAAAGTGACAAACTTCTTTGAAACGTGATTTCTTATGTTTTTATGTCGCTTTCTCTTGAAACAGACTAATTTACAGTGTCTGTTTTTACTTAACACCAGATAATATTTTTCATTATCATAAAACGAGTTATCGCTCTTTTTCAAATGGTGTTGAGAGACAATTCCACTTTAGCTCATGTAGTAGTAGTATACCATTAAGCCATTTCCCTTTCAGGGTAGGCGTGACACTACCCGATTCGGGAAGTGTTTCTGGGTGGATAGTTTCTTGTAGCAAATAACTACAAGTGTGGGCTCACCACACCCACGACGGACCAACAGCACGCAGTATTCTCGAATGGTAACCCATCCAAGTACTCACCGGGCCCAACGCTGCTTAACTTCAGTGATCGGACGAGAACTGGCTTTTTCAGCGTGGTATGGCCGTTGGCCATAGTACAGTGGTAACATAGTAGAAGTAGCAATTATGATAGATAAGAAGCTCTTACTAACTCAACTGGAGAAGAGGCGAGCCAGTTTGAGGCGACTCGGGCCAGAATGGAAAGAAAATAATAAATACGTGAGTAATAAAAGTGGACAATGGAGGGGCAAATTAATATTAAGGTGAGTCGGAGTGTAGGAGATGAAGTAGAAGGAGGCGATGGAGGCTAGAGTCGGGTGGAATGGAGGAGTTTGAGTAGGGACAGTAATTTATCAACCTTAGATAGGGATCTCTATGGTCGCGTGTACAGAACCGATCAAGTTTTGACCCTGAATTTCTGGCTTTAATCCTTCCCAGTGGCTAATTGAAGCTTATTTTTTTCAATAAAAATAATTTTGCTACTTACTACCCCAATATTCGCGGAAACTTCTTTTCCTTTTTGAGATAGAGTTTCATCTGGAAATTTTGCGATGCGGATATTAACGCTTTTGAACCAATTATTTTCCTTCCACTGGTGAACGCGGCCAAAAATGCCAGACATACCAGCGGGCGCGCGCCCAGACGCCGCCTGATTCTGTGCGCAAAGAAAATAATATGGAAAAAATTCCACCTCTCTCTTTCTTTTTCTATATCGATATCTCTTTCTCTTACCCTCCTCACTGCTTTCTTATTTTCTTGCTACCAACTACCAAGGGATCAAACTCAATGGTCGCGAATCGCGAAGGTAGCGTTTTTTCTTCCGTACCTACATATGTACCATCCAACCTTAGCAATTTTTTTACTCTATTTTCATGGAGATTTACTACCGCACCTGTCCTTGCAAGGTGCTCGCGGGAACGCGTCGCTTTTTTTAATCTTTCAGTCAACCTCTGGGTCATGGAGCTTTAGATTAACTATGTGTATTTGCAGAGTTTATGAGAACACGTTTGTCACCGGCGATTTTGCTTCTTGGTACAACAAGATGTTATCACAGGATAATTTATATTTACTTATAACATTTTTCTGATATAGACCCAGAAGCAAATGTTGCACGCCAATTCATTTTCTTGAAGTATTAAAAAACATGGATATTGAAAGATATCTCTAACATCAAAAGCTTTTCGTATTCGTATATGGGAATTTTCACTGAAAACTCGAAAGCCCATTTTCTTATTCCAAAATTCTTACAGTTTAAAATTTTGTTTCAGGAAACTTTTTAAGGGTTTAGTAAAACACAGCAGTCACTCTGGGTTTTCGGAACAGTTCGAACTTTCGGGCTGTCGTTTTTATTCTACACCTCGTTTTGTACAGTCGTACACAACCAAAGTTTAAGTTTGTTTGCCCATTACTGAGATGGTACAATAAGGGGTAACTAAGAAACGTTCTTCGCTAATTTTGTAAAAGAATCAAAAATGTATTGGTACGTCAAAGCACTGTTTTACACATAAGAAAATAATTAGTTTCGATAAAATCATATATTTGTTTTCTTGTATGTACAATGAATCTCTTTCCGGTAGTTGATTTCACGCTATATACATTTAATTTTCCATAGGAGCACGCGGAAGAAATCAGCGCCGGGGGTAGCAAGTGGCAAATAAGAGGGCTGGACAATGTAACTACCCGCTGGCAATAATTAGCAATTTGTTAGGCAAATTCTCAAGTGTCCCGCACGATTGGACCTTCTCTGTAATATGTACATTTTATATATGCATACGATTGATCTGATCATATGCACACAAAGGAGAAAAATACTATTCATTTCAAATTGAACATTTTTTTTCAATCTGAACGGAGTGAGTACTTAAATGAAGCAGTTTTCACCGCAGTAATTATTGCTGCCGAAGTAGGTTTTACTACGTTGCAGAACTTACGACGAAGAGTTACGCTGAGTCTATCACAGAAAAAGCTGGGGTTTCTACTAGAACCGATTTTTGGTTTCAAAGGAGCTGCAACAAAAAGTAACCTCTCTTGCTGAAAAGGAACCCAAAATGATAAATGGTTCCTAAAGAAACCCAAAGTATGGTTTCAAATTGTTCTAATAGATCCTTTTTGTCACTTCTGCCTTGACTCACTTCGAAGATTTTACAAGTTAATAATGCACATTTTACTTTATAATGCGTATTGAATAATAGTGTACTGGGAAAGTGCACATTAAATGTGACAATTTTTAAGGTTATTGTGAAAATCCGACGTTTCCAACTGCGCATGTACCAAAAAGCATGGAACTATTTAGAATGATATAATATACACTTGCAATATTACGTTAATATTAAATTTGTCTAATAAGATAGGTATTTATATTATTCAATTTAATTTGTTAAAATAAATAAATAAAAAATGTTTGTCATCATTTATCTGTACGATTATTCGTAGTATCTATTGATTTCAAATAGGCTCGCACTTTTAGGTACATACGCATTTGAAAACGTCAGCACACGCCAATGGTCATCTATCTGATATTAACGAACTAAAAAGGAATTCTCAAAAAGAGTTCCTTTGGAGTCTAAGTTCTGAAGGGTGCCAACTTTTGCTTGAGCCGCAACTTCGCCGAAAGTCCAGTTATTTATGTGTAGTGAATCTTACGAAAGTTACTAAAAGTTACCATTAGTGACTATAGATTTGCTGAATAATTACCGAAAATTAATTGTAATTTCTGAGTGATTTATCATAAGCCTCCTTACGGAACTTATCATGTGAGTTTCACCTTTTGGTGGTCAAATCTACTGTGACAAAAACTCGGGGTATACTTATCGTTGTGAGTTCTACAACGTTAAAAAAAAAGAAACTTCGGTTCAGTAACCGATTAAGAAAATAGAGGCTCCTAGGCTATAATTACTTAGGGGCACCTACCTCTTCTTCATACTCTAACATATGTCTGATACCTTTGACATTTAACTAAATAATTTTTGTAAACATTAGTTTACAATAACTAATTTTTAAATCTTGATATGTGCCTCATAACAGTAACAAAAAATTTTGAAAGTTTTCGAAATGTATAGAAGAGAAATATTTGATAATAGTTTTATTATATTTTCCATATATATGTACTTATTGCACTCCATATATATATATTTTACAGTGCGGCGAAAGAAGACTTTGGGGTTCAAAAAGTTCGGAAGGTCTCATTTCCTAACTGATTTCAATATTTATTTTTTCAAATTTGAACGTATTCAAATTTTCAAGAGATCCGTCGAGGTTGATTAAAAAACAATCACTAATTTGTTATTTCATTTTAAAAGTAAATTGATATTTTCTCAAAAGCACATAGAAATAGTACATATACTCTTCATGATAATAAATTTTTATTAGAAATCGAATTAATTAATTTTTTAAATTGCTATAAACAAATTAATGGATTAAACTGACATTTGCTACATTTGCGGTGTAAAATGCATTATTTTTACTGACTCCGACGCTGAATTGCGTAAAAGTAATAATTATTCATGACCGAGAACTAAGTGAAGACAACTACCATTGTTATAAATAATTGTTATAAAGAATAATAAAAACTAATATCGCATTTCTGAACATAGAAACTTTTCATTTTCTACAAGATCATATCATTTCAACTCATGATAATAGATTGATATAAGATATTACCATTGAAGAACAACTGATATTGTTATAAACAATTTTTATAAACAAACTCATTTATTTCGCATTTTTGAACATTGATCATTCTTCTTTTTGGTAGAGTCAATTCTTTTCATCTCTATAGAATTACATTAGGATAAAAAATTGCCATTTAACAACAATTATAATTGTTATAAACAATTTTTATGAGCAAATTTACTCATATCGTATTTTTAACAAGAAAATGTTTCTTTTTATCTTCAGAATAATATCGTGACACAAGAAATTAACATTAAACAACCATTGTCATTATTATAAGCAAATCGACTTATATCGCATTTTTGAACATAGCACGTTTTCATTTTCTCTGTCCGAAAATTCGTTTTGGAGTTGAAAATTCAACTATTTTGGTAGAAAATAAACTTTTCTATTGAAAATTCAACTGTTTTGTAAAAAATTAGTCTTTTTGGCTTAAAAAGGAAAATCTGTTTTGGTTGAGGATTCAACTATTTTGTTGAAAGTTCAACTGTTTTGGTAGAAAATTAATTTTCTTGGTTTAAAATTCAACAATTTGGTTGAAATTTCAACTCCTTGGTTAAAAATTCATTTTTTTAGTTGAAGATTCAACATTTTAGTTGAAAATTAATTTCTTTGGTTGAAAACTAACTTTTTGAACTATAAATTTACATATCGCTTTTTGGTTGAAATATCAACAATGACATGGTATGGGCATGTTGAGAGAATGAAAGATGAACGACTAACGAAACAAGTGTATCAAGGTAAAGTAAATGGCAGTGTGCTCAGAGCTCGGGCCAGAGGCAGACCGTGGAAAAAATGGTATAGAATGTATGAATGAGACCTTAATCCAAAGACGTATAAGAAGCCACAGAAACACGAGTGCTTGCATGAAAAAATGCATGGACGTGAAGGAAGCTAGAGAGGTATATCAGGGCAGAAAAGTGTGCCGACAAATAGTTTATAAAAAGAGGGTCAGTAGAGTGAATGACGCCTTAAACAAAAGACCTTGGATACTAATGGGCTCGAGTGGGGAGCTTCGCATGATGACTTTGTGAGGCTCTTCACTTGGGATTATCGCTAGAGAGATTGATCAGCAACCTGGGTCGAAGCAGTGTTGCGGAACGAATGTGTTATTTGAATAAGTAACACGAGAATTCTAGATCAATATAGAAATCTATACCCCCTCCTGACATTACTCCCTTCATTACCGAGTGAGTCACGCTTACCCCTTAATTACCTTAATGGTTCATATACATTTTTCATTGAAAACTCATCTTTTTTAGTTGAAAAATCATTTTTTTAACTGCAAATTTATCTATCCTAGTTTTGTTTGAGAATTTGCATTTTTTAGTTAAAAATTCAACTATTTGTTCGAAAATTCATATATTTTGTTGAAAATTCGTTTTTTTTTTCGTAGAAAATTAATCTTTGTGCTTGAAAATTTATTTTTTTATAATATCATTATCCTAACGACCTAACTTATTCAGGAATGTTTGCAGTGTGTCCGAATTTTTTTGTTGCTAAAATCGGTTTGATAGATTTAAAAAAGCAGCCATTTAAAAAAACGATGGTGTCTATTTAGTAATTTACGCTTGTGTAGTGTATGAAACTTCAAAGAGAGGTGTATTCGAAAAGTTAAATCTGAATTTGTGAGCGACTAATTTATAATAAAGTATTATTGTATCATTAAGCCAAATCCCTTTCGAGGTAAGCGTGACTCACTCGTTTCTAGCCGGGAATCAGGGAGTTCATATGAGAAAAGTAATAAAGGGAAGTGTGCAAGGCGGTGACAGGGGGGGGGGGTGATGTTTAACTTAATCTAGAATTCCCGTGTTGCTACTACTCCGACCCAGGTCGCTGAACAATCTTTCTAGCAAGCACCCCAGGCAAAGAGTTTCGAACAGTCATTATGTAATGCTCTCCACTTGGGATCATTAGTATCCAAAGTCTTTCGTTTTAGGCGTCTCTCATTCCACTATAACACTCTTCATCATGCATTTCTTATTAACTATTTATCGTTACACTTTTCTGTTCTAACATTCCTCTTTATTAGCTTCCTTTACATCCATACATTTTCTCATACAAGCTCTTGTGTTTTTGTGGCTTTTATATATCTTGCTTTTAGGGTCTCATTTACACATTTACTTTACCTAGAGATACTTGTTTCGTCAATCATTCTCCCTTCATTCTCTTCACATGCCCAAACCATATCAACAACTTTCTTTCATTCTTGTCAAACAGTGTTTCCTCTTCACCACTTTCTTTGATAATCCTCTCAGTACTGACTTTGTCCATTAATGTTTTACCGCACACATTGCGCAGGAATTGCATGCCCAACGCGTTAATTTTACTGTTATCCTTTTCTTGGTAGGTCCAAGTCTCGCCACCGTACAGCACAGTGGGTGCAAGTATAGAGTTACATATCGGAATTTTATCTTTATTTGTTATATTTTTATTTCTGCCAATGGCTCCTGATACTTCTGATAACCTTCTTACCCTCGTTTATATGCCATTCTATCTCTCCATCGATCTTTCCGCTATTAGTAATTAGACTACCAAGATACACGTACTCATCAACTTGTTCTATCCTCTCATTCTCTGAGACAATGTTCCATACTGTTTTTTCGCCCCTTCATTCAAACACCATATTTTTTTTTATTTACTTTAATTTTAAGGCCCATGTTCTTCATGCTGATATTCAGTCGGCTCAATATTCCTTGGAAGCCCTAGATTGATTCTGTGACAACAACCTTATCATCTGCAAACGCAAACTCACGCACCTTCACTGTCCCGTAATCCACACCTTCTTCGTCGAGGAGGGCCATTCTTATACACTTGTCCATGAATATAATCAATAGCCATGAGGACATAACGCATACTTGTCTTACATCCTGCCTATAATATTGAATCAGCCACTCAGTTGCCCATTTACTCTCAAACTCGCTTTGCTACCTGCATATATTGTTTTTTTTGCTTGTAGGAGCCATCCATTGACTCCGTACTCTTTCAAAACTTCCCAAGGTTTACTTCTATCCACCTTGTCAAACGCCTTTTCTAGATCAACAAATGCACAGAAAACTTGTTTCTTACTCTCTAACTTTTATCTGTGATCTACCTCAAGCTAAATATTTGATCCGTATATGATCTTCCTGGCATAAATTCACTTTGGAACTCCCAGATTTGTTCTTGTTTTAGTTTCTTACCCTATTGATAAGTATTTTTGAATATATTTTGTTTACAATACTTAGCAAGCTAATACCTCTGTAATTATTGCAGTTACTTCGACCACCCTTTCCTTTGTAATTTGTATATTGAGGACGATGATCGCCCTTTTTCCAGTCATCTAGAACTTCCCCCATCTCGATACATCTAAATTTATCAACTCGCGAAGCCTATGAGGTATATATTCGCCACTGTATTTAAGCATTTAACATTAACATTTCGACGTACATAGTCTTCTATGCCGCAGTTGTGCTACTCTAAAGCTTCACCTTCCAATAATTTCATATTATGGTCCCTATAACCGTCTTTTACTTCGTCCGCATCATATACTATTTCAACATTGCTATTCCTAATTCTGACTAACACTGTACTACTTCTTCATTTTTTGTTGTCCTTGCGCACTTGCCAATAAAATAATTTCTTATTTTCTTCGAAAGCTTTTTTCATTTTCTTTTCTTTTTCCGCATTCATTTTATCCTTGCTTTCTTCTGGTATAATTCTTGCGTCATCGCTAAGGCCTGTTATGTTCAACTTTCTTAGATACGCTTGCTTCTTTTCGTTAATGGCTACGCGGATTTTATCATTCCAACACGCATCACCAGTCATTCTTCCTACAACCGCAGTGCGATATTCTTCAGTTGAACTCGTCACTTCGCTGAACCTTGTACGTGCGTCCTATATATCTTTATTGTGAATTAGCGTCTTTCAAGTTGTTCTATGTAGGCCTTCATTTATCTTACCTGTAAGTTCTATTAGTTTTTCTGATTTCTGTAAATTCATTATCTTGATTCGTGTCTGTTGCGTCTTTCTAGTTCTCTATCTTCTCCACCCTTGACCTAAGATAATTTTTGAAACTAAGAAGTAATGATCCGTTTCACATACAGAACCTCTCATTACCCTTGTAACTATTACTAACTCTCTCAGTCTCTCATCTGCAATAACAAAGTCAATCATAATGTGGCTACCGCCTCTGCACCAGGTGTACAAGTGGATCATTTTATGTCTAAACCAATTATTTGTAATTCTTCTTATTCCTACTTTCATTCTAACCCACAACAATCTGGGAGATACGAATTCATGACCATTGCCAAGTTCTGTTGTTGTCTAATTCATAATCAGACCTACTCCTTGGCAACCATGTAATTCGCTATATGCTCCTGGCCATAGTTCGAGTTTGTGCTTTAACTCACCATTTTCTATTATTCTACTATCGCATCCCTTTTTCTTTCTTTCGGGTACACATAAGATATCTAGCTTCCTTTCGTGCATTGTTCCTCGTAATTGTCTTTCCTTAGAATCATTCACCCCTCTAGTATTCCAAACACTCAGTCCTTTATTCATCGCCTAAAATTTTACCTTTACCAGAAGCATGCCTTTCGTCAACAAAAGTTTCAATCCATTCCGAGGCTAGTCTATTGTTTGTATTGTCCATTGTTAAAAGTATACGCTCAACTACCAAGAGCATGAAATGTATTTTACGAGTAAAAATCATGTCCAAAATAATAATTAGTCAGTCGTCGTAAGCCGTAAGGTGAAGCGTCCAGTTATAACGTCAGTCCCACCCGACTTCGGTCAATGGATGAAAATTTTAGGGACAAAACTAGAACCGAAGAAAGTCATGGTTGGTTTATGTTGTACACTGAGAAGGGCACCAACCTTTAGCAGTGTAGTAATAAATGAAGACCTCCGTTTTTTGCGAAAAATGGAGTTGAAACCACCAAAATACGTCATGTTTTGGACAATTTTTCTAAAATCATATGGCAACAACATGAGGCTATAGAACCTTAAAAAAAGTCTTAACTGAAATATCTGATATATACGTTGTACTTTAAAGGTATAACAGTTATTAATTTGAAAATTATGTCCAAGTATAGTGTTACTGTTTGTTTTAAATGAAAATTGTCTCCGTGTATTTGCATTAGCTTGAATTACACTTGACTTGGATAAGAAGAAACTTGATTGGAGCCTTCCGAGAACTGTCGAATTTTTTTAATTAAATTCAAATCTTTTAAATTGGCTTGATTTTACTTTGAAATCGTTTGAATTTTCTTCAAGTTTTTCAAATTCCTTTGAATTTCAATTGAATTCTTTGTATTCTTTTGGATTATTTGTAGTCTTTTCTTTTTAATTCTATTATTTTTTTTTAATTTAAATATTTTGACTTTCTTTGAGATATTATAAAGACTTTTGAATTCACCTGGAATCATTTTTAATTCTCGCCAATTTTTAAAAATTGTGTTTCCTTGTGGAGAAAGCTTTGTAACGATTAAAATGTTCGATCCTTATTTTATGACATATTTTAACATAATTCCACCTCAGGAGTATAAAAATGCGGGTTTAACAAATATCCGGGTATGCGTGTGTCAACATTACTATTTCTATGATAATTAGAAAACGAGTTCAGCTAGGATTATGAAATTTAGAGAGATTGTGTAGTCCTAAATAATACCTATTATTGATTAGGTTTGTAGCCGGATAAGGTAAGAATAAATATTTATTTTATTTTACATTATTCTTAAAAATCGGTTAGGATTTTATTATTTATTAAATATTATGAGAATAGCTATCTCCAAACAAAAATTTTCAAATTAAAATTTTTTTGGATTTCTCGTTCATAAGTTACTTTTTTCAAAATATTAGGAATAGTAGCAACATAATAAGTACTAAATTTGTTCATTTTGAGAAGATGAATCGATTGATGTACATATTTAGAAACATTCTATGAGCAAATGAAGTTATGATATTATGTACAGATTTATCAATTTTTCTAACGATTGTGAAAGAAAAACTTTCGTACTTCTGGATGTATAGCAATACTGTAAGTGCTAAATTTATTCATTATGATGGGATAAATCGCTAAAGAAAATTATGCTATATATACAGATTTGTCATTTTGTTTGTCATTCATAAGAGAAAAAAATTCTCAATTTTTAAAATACACCAATATCTTAAGTGTGAAATGTATTCTTTTTGATGGAATGAATCTTATAAACTATATAAAAACCTTCTATGAACTATGAACAATAAATAATCAATTATAAGCAATTAAAAATAAGCATTAATAAGCAATAATGATTTAAATAAACGATAAATAATAAAAAGGGGCAGGCGAAATCGGTTTTTTCATCCCCTGAGATTCCTTTGCAATCCAAAATCCTCTAATTCTATGATTCAGTCAGTGTTCATGAAATTATCACAATTGAAGATACAATATATAATGAACGTGCCTAAACTACTTTGCAGTCTCTGAATTCCGCCGAGTTCTATAATTTCTTTCAACTTTTTAAATTGAATTAATGGATTGGATTCTTGTTTTATTTTCAGGAATTCTATACATTAATTCTTTTGAGTTCTTTAAATTGTGTTGAATTCTTTTTAATTCTGTGAATTCTTTCGAATCCCATTTAATTCTTTCGAATCCTATTGAATTCTTTTAATTCCTCGAATTCTCTTGAATTCTTTGAATTTGATAGCATTATTTGAATACATTTGAATTCTTTCCAATTCTTTGAATTCGTATTTAAATTCGTTGAACTCATTTGATTTTTTTGAACTCTTATTTGAATTCTTCAGAATTCTTTCAAATTCGTTGAAATCTTAATTGCAGTTGTATACCAACATTGCTAGTGGTCAACCCCTCGAGTTTGTATAGCTTATACCTTATATAGCTACTGTAAAAACAAAGTATTATTTCGGGGCTAATTTTAGGTATTAGAATAAGACTCAGAAAAAACAGTCTCGAATGGTACTAAAATGAGACCACTGCTCTGGTGGAAATTCAGATTCATTTGTTTTACATTGAAAATAACAGCATGAAGTTATCCTATTCGAAAACAGCACACGCAAAAAAATGACACCATAAAAAAGAGATCTCTAGTTTTCACAGTGAGCCGACCAATCCCTAAATATTGTTTTTCTATTATTGTTTTAAACAGTTTTGTTTATATTAAATATTCCATGATACTAGTGCATAATAAAGTATTGCATACTCGTTAATTCAGATCTGAAAAGCTAAAGGCCTGTGTGAGTGAAACAGAAATCAATCCTTATCATAAAATTGCAGAGGTGGTTGACTCGATACACGGCCAATAGGCGGTTGCCCTCGACGCGCGTCACCAATAACAAATTTATAATTCTTTCTCATAGAACATGCCAACAAATTACGCGTGTCAACACAGGCTCTTATAGGAAAAGGTTGCTAAGGAGGATGAAAGAGGTAAAACTGGAGGGAATGGGTAAAGAAACAGGAGGTGGTGGAGGGTGGAGCGGATTTACTTCGCTCGCATAAATCTCACGTATTTGGCGGCGTGGCGCGTCTTGACGGGTTCTAACGATATATTCTGATATAATTAAAACAATAAATAAGATGGCGTCCCACCGCGAGCGCCGGGGGTCGAACTCTTGCACCCTCTTCGTCCTCGTATCTTTTTCTTCAACCTCTCCCCTTCTATCCAACCCCCTCACCCCTTTCCCACATACAGAAGTTATGTACGTGTGTACACGAGCACCGAAAAATAAGTAGAGCATCTTAGAAATATATCATGTTTCAAGATAACTCTTCGAGAACGCAAGGAACACTTGAAACTTTTTCCGATATACGGTAAGGACTAAAGGCCCATAAATATAATTAGGGTATAATATTGTGAAATTTATGAGAATAGTAAGTAATGGCAAATATTTCCTTGAAGCTTCTTTGCTTTATTAATATCATTTAATTTTTTGTCAATTAATTTTTTTAGTTCAGTTTTACCCTAGACTCCTAGATAACACGCAAGTTTTATCTTCGAATTTGAATCAGTTAAAACTTAAAGAGTATGACATTTAATTTGTTTTTTTGTTTGTTATATAAATGTAAAACACAAAGATAAACAAAAAAAACATTTGTTTGGGTACGATTCAGATGACAACACGTAAGGAAATTAGATATCGCACTCTAATTTATTTGCTTCATACATATATAATTTGCTTGAAGCATTTTTCTTATAGACGCGCAGATTTATTATATAACATTCATGTATTTAAATTGATGATTTCTCGATTACATAAACAATTTATCTCCTTTTAACTTGCTGCATTTTTTATTCTAGATGAAGCAAGTTAGCAAGGAATATTCTTGTTTACCTGGAGAGAAATTGTGTATGTACAATGTATAATGTAGAATATTTTTCTTTTGTGATGGTAGTTAATAAACAAGTTCGAACTGGTTTGTGGAGTGAGGTTATAAGAGAAGCGTGACCGAGGGCGGAGCGATCCTTAATTACTGGTTAAACAGGAGTCCTGTCCGCCTACTAAAATATAACCCATCATAATAATCTTCATGGGCCTTACCTTCGAATGTAGTTTTGGAGGTAGGCCCCCGTTCGCAGGTTAGCCACTGGTAAATTACACGTTTGTTTTAAGTTTGACCCACCCTCGCACCCAGACGCACCGATCTAGCCCTGATTTATCGCTCTCCCTCGTTCTCTTTTTCCCTCCTTTATCTCATCCTCTCCTTATCTACCTGATGCTGACGCTGATGGACACTAAGTACTTTTCAAACCTAGTTAAGGCGCTTCCACTTTGGATTAGACATGAAATTAGTGAATTTCCTAACACCAAAATTTAGTTAACTACGACCCAACCCGTCAGCAGCGTAATTCTATAAGCCCTTTTGTCACACTTCTAAGTAGCATTCACTGTATTTCTCATTTTGTCAACGTTTGCCTTAAATGGGTTTCAATTGAAAGGCTTTGCTAATCTGTTTTTCTAAGATCACCTGATTTCGCGGATACAGATCTTGGAATTAGATACTGTAACTTAATTCATACACTCTTTTCTTCTCTGATTTAAAACTCCGTATACCATTAAGAGTTATTTATTTTGTTATCTTAGGATTTATCGACAATTAATGTAATTTCTTTCTTAGAGAACAGTTTTTGATCAAATGGGCACTTTTGTGACGTAGGCGTAGGAGGAAAATTTCATAAAATGGGCCGTACAAAAACTACGTCACACTGCCAGGGAAAGAGTTAACAGTTTTTGTGACGATTTGTGATGTAGGGGTGAGGGGTTAACGCTGACTGTGATATCAAACATGGAAAATATAAATGTCAATAACGATTTTTTGAAATGCTCAAAAAAATAAAAATTAGTGTTTTTGCTTTACAAGTAAAGCATCTGAATACAGACTTCGCACTATTTCTTCTATTCCTCTCTTTCCCCTTTTTTGAAGAATTCCTCTCTTCCTCCTGTTTTCAAGAATCTTCGCCATTGAGAAAATCCATCTATTTTTTATTCAGAATTCATCTCTTTTGGTTAAAAATTGTACTATTTGGTTGAAGATTTAACTATTTTGTTATAAATTCGTTGTTTCTTAGTTGAAAATTAATTTATCTAACTGAAGTTTTAACTAATCCATTTTTTGCTGAAAATTGATTGTTTCTAGTTGCAAATTCAGCTATTAAATTTTTCTTCGAGAATTCATATTTTTTTGGTTGAAAATTTTTGGTTCAAGCTTGAACTATTTTGTTGGAAACTCTTTTTTTTTAAATTAATTTTTTAAACTGCAAGTTCAGCTATTCCATTTTTGGTTGCAAATTGATCGTTTTTAGTTTGATATTCAACTATTTGGTTAAAAATCAATTTTTTGTTGTTTAAAATTCATATTTTTGGGATAAACATTCAACTACTTTGTTAAAAATTTGTCTTTTTGGGTTGAAAATTATATTATTCTAGTAGAAAATTCAACTAGTGTAAGGAGGGGCAGCTACGACCAGTTAAAAGTCAACGATTTTTTAAATTAATAACATGTGGAATTGATTAATTTCTTTTTCATTTCGAGTCCTACATTATTGTATATCATATTTCAATAAGTAATAATTACATGAATAAAACAATGATTTGATAATTTAATTATTTCTAACAAGCTGTATTTCGTCGGTTTTGCCCCCACCGGAGGGTAAAAACGACCGAACCTTTTTATAAAAATCAAAACATCTGAAGATGAAAAAATATGATGGCTCGCTTCTGTGGTATTTTATGTGCTGGGGAAATTACCTTTAAACATATCCAGAAAGAAGAATAAGTTATTTTGAATAAAAATAGTGATATATGTGATATATCTTATTTTTTGAAATTTTACTGGAAACATACTACACGCAAATGTTTCTACCGTACCAATACAAAAAACCTGCTCTACCGACCGGATTGAGAATAATAATATTTAATAGTTTCTTGTATGTAGCCCAGAAGATAAGTGACTGTTCTACATTACCGATCATTTATCGACAAAACTTATGATACGTGTACCACCTGAGCACTTGTAAAGTAAACCATTATCTTGGTCGCGCTTGACCCCCTGGTGAGGCCTCAATTATTTACGGCATTTAATATATTTTGGACTTGAATTACGTTTAATTATTATAATTACATGATGTGATTTTGTTTTATCTGTCCAAATATCAAATTTTCATACAGTAAGTATTGCCATTAATGTTGAAAACTTTATATTTCTGCCATGCGAATGTTCTATTCTTCCGTTATCAAAACTGTTTTCTGCATAACTTTTCTATTACGACGTAATGTTTCAAGATTTTAATGAGTAGCACTATTTCTATGGAAAAATAGATTTATTTAATGCAATGTAGAATTAAAATGGTTAAATAATGGCGACGTTATAAGCGAAGTCACCTTTGTTCCATCGGTCGGCGCTGCCTCTCCTCACGCTATTTGGTTGAAAAGTAACTTTTTGGTTGAAAATTCATTATTTTTTGTGGAAAAGTCAACTCTTTGTGGAAACTTCGCCTTTCTGGCTTGAAAATTCAACAATTTGATTGAAATTTTTTTCTCTCTTGAAGGAAAAATCTTTCTTGGTTGTAAATTAATCTCTTTTCGTAGAATTTTGATCTTTTTGGTAAAAAGTGCAACTGTTTGGTTGAAAAATATTCTGTTTTGGTTGAGGATTGAACTATTTTGTTAAAATTTCATTTGTTTGGTTACATTCCAGTGGTTTTACATATAAATTGAAACCTTCTTGGGTTGAAATATCAACTATTACCTTTTTCGTTGAGAATTTATCTTCTTGGTTAAATTCGGCTGTTTTTTATTTAAAATTATAATCTTTTTTTTTGGTTGAAATATAAACTATTATATTTGACATTGAGAATTAATCTTTTTTGATTGAAAATTCAACTTTCTTTGAAAAATTCGTCTTCTTAGCTTGAAAATGCAACTCTTTGGTTGAAAATGCAACTTTTTTTGATTGAAGTTCAATCTCTTTGGTTTAAGAATTCGACCATTTGGTTCAAAATTCATCCTTGTAGGTTGAAAATTAAACTATTTTGTTGAAGATTCGTCCCTCTTGCTTGAAAGGTCAACTATTTGATTGTAAATGCAAACGTTTGGTCTAAGTTTAATTTTTGTATTTGTTAAAAATTCAATTACTTGGTTGAAAAATTATCTTTCTTTGTTGAAAATTCATCTTTTCGGATTGATAACTCAACTGTTCTCTGAAACACTCGACTTTTTCGCTTGAAAACTCAACTCTTTTGTTTGAAAATTCATCTCTTTTGGTAGAAAATTAAGCTTATTTGTTTGAATGCCCAAGCAACTATATTCTCTTGAAATTTTAAGCGTTACATACTGCATTCAAGAGGTACCTATACATAGATTTTATTTAAAAGAATTTATTCCCCTGTGTGTTCTATTACTCTATTGTGTTTTATTTTAGGCGTTTATCAAATGAAATCGAAGAAAAAATGCTGATCTGCAAAGGGGTGGGGGGGGGGGTATTTGCACTTGTGACGTCATCTTGGGGGATTCAAGTTTTGTGTTGAAACATTCCACTTTGGATTAGACGTGAAATTAGCGAATTTCCTAACACCAAAATTCAGTTACTCGTAACTACGACCCAATCCGTCAACAGCGTAATTCTATAAGCCCTTTTGTCACACTTCTAAGTAGCATTCACCTTTATTCTCATATTGTCAATTTAATTTAAATTAGATTATCTTTAATATAACGTTGTCTTGTTTTTATGATTAAAACAAAAGTGCGCGTCCTATAAGGAAAAAAACAATTTTGTTATTAAACATTTTATTGCAACTTGTGTCGTTTTTCCATAAATTTAATTTGTTTTTTCTATGTTTAGTTTTTTATGTTCAATTTCATTTTTTACGATTAAAGCCAAAACCACGCGTCGTATCAAAAAATAATTTTCAACAAATTTGTAATTCTTTCTGGGGTGAACAACATTTGTCTTATTACTTTTTTTCGTAGCTTGTGTCGTTTGTCCAAAAATTTAATTTTTTATATTTTTAATGCTGTTTTTTTACAAATTTAAACAAAAACTATCGCGTCCTATCAAAAAGTGATTATTAACACATGTGTAGATCTTTTTTGAATGTACAATTTTTTTATATTCATCTTTTTTCGTATCTTGTATAATTTGACCGCAAAATGGAATTTTTAATTTAAAAAATTTTTTTTTTAATTTTGTAAATGCTATAATTGTGGTAATTTGTTTTTTATCGAAGAAAGGCTTCATGATATATTGTTTTTCTTTCTAAATAATATGAACAGCCGTATATGAAATTTTGAAATCTTGAAAAAAATGGTCTCAAAAATTTAAAAAATGCTCTATCTTTTTGAATTTTAATCTAAAATAGCTGGCGAAACACATTCACGAAAACCTGTTTTTGGGTTCAGAGGGTCTCAAAACGTAGACATTTGACAAAAACGGGGGAGGGGGGGGGGTCAAATTTGACACAAATCTAATACCTTCTCTAATGAGAATGTAAACATTTTGGTGATCTGTGACAAAGCAGGAGTGTGGTGGGAAAAATGTTCAAAATAACGTGAAGTAGTTTTTGAACGGCCCCAAAAGAAATTTGCATGATTCGAGATTTAATAATTTCAATTGTTAATGGAAGGGTCAAATTAAAGAATTTAATGTTTTCATTTCGTTTTCTTTTACAGTTTTAAGAATATTCATAGTTAATAAAATTCTTGGTTTTTCCATTCCGATCGACACCATGAACACTAAATTTTTATTCATGATATGTGTTCAGATTCTCAGAAAGTAATTCTATTTACAAAATAGATATTTCCTGGTGATTCGTTAAGAGAGATGCGGGTTATGTTTCAGTTATCATCCCCTATGTCTTATTCACAAACCACCCCATTAACGAATAGAACATTGAAGGGTGGATCTAAGTGGGTCGAGCAATTGAGTGGTTATACTATATCGCGTATCCCTATACGTTCTGCGATTCTATCATGGAAAATGATCTTATCTTCTGTTCGGAAATTAAGCTTATTGTGTAAAAGTCATTAGCTTTATTGCATTGAAGATAAAATAATACTACTCTATTGCAGCTTTTCAGACCTTTGAGAAATCATTATTATATAGAATGTTTAGGTCGACTTTCGACACGATTTTCAGTAACTAATAAAAAACGAATAAATGAAAAAATATATCGATAAAATAATAATATAATAATGAGAATGAGGAAAAATGCTTGGAAATTACAATATTGTATTTTTAAAGAATTTTTTTTTAATTTTCGCATATAACTCGATTAATTTGCTCTACATTTCATGATAAAGTTTCTAGTTCGGGGAGAACAATATTTAATCGGAAAGAAAGTTGCGTTGCAAAGCACAGGGATTTAATTACGAAATAATTAAAAGAGGCAACCACTTCGCTATTTTTTCTCTCTTAATTTCTGCTCGTGCGCTCGTAATATACACCGCGTAATAAATTAATAAAGTCCGCTCACCACTGCGATTTCTGCACACTGATTGTGAGTTGGAAGAAGAAGCATTAATAAATTTATAATTAAGGAAGAAAAATCTCTTTATTTGATTTCGAAATTGTCTTCTATTTGACGCTTTTTAAACTCTTCAAGTCTTGCAGTTTATTAAAGAAAGACATATTTTGCATTTCATGTTTATTAATTAATGAAGGTACAGAGATTTGTAAACCCCCATTGGAAAGAGGATTGTGCGCTACCCGGAGAATCGCCCATAAAAACAATTTATGCCCGAGCTTAAAATATTGTTAATACTTGGTTAGTACTTGGATGGGTGACCATTCAAGAATACTGTGTGCTGTTGGCACATCGTGGGTGTGGTGAGCCCACACTTGTAGTTATTTATAACTACAAGAAAACTATCCACCTAGAAACACTACCCGAATCACTTGAAAGGTAAAGGTTTTACATCAAAAAATACCTCAAAATATGAGAGGCGAGGAGATTCAGCCTCCAGAATTATTTATTATTTTGTTATAAATTATCGTTTTCCTACAACCTACAATCTAACATTTTTGGAAATTTCTCTTAGAAGATACGCAAATTAAAGTATTAAAAAGTGGAAATAAAAAAAAATTTGTTTAACGCGAAAACTGAAAAACGATTTTGCTCAAATATTGAAAACATCCAGCCGCAGGCAATAGTAGCAAGCTGGAGGCATTGCGGCTACTTAGAGAGCGACACTCACAGTCTTATGGCATTCTTTTAACCAAACCAATTCTTTCCATCAAATTTTGTTTTGAAATAATTTTTAAACTTTTGAAAACTTTACCCCTTATATTTTACAAAAAATATTCCTATTGAATGTAAAAAAATTTGGAAGTTAATTAGAGGAAACATAAAAATTTAACTTGATTTACTCTAAAGTCTGGCAATGCCTTAAAAAAATATGATCGCTGTATGGGCACATTCTCGTTACGCGCGCGACGAACGCGGGTACCCCACGCTCTCGCGCTTCACGCTCATTTTCGTACGTTTAATGCGTGCATTTCGACTGCATTTTTAAAAATAAGGTAACTATTGTAACCTCTATCGCAAAATCTGATTTAAATCCCTGATGAACTGCACTCATAAATTGAACTGAAATTATTTTTCAATTTGTTTAACACGGTTCTCGAAGCACTTGCGGCTTTGACGATTACATTATCATTGTAACATTCTTGCTTGGAGCTTGACATTTAGGTTATACAGGCGGTTTTCTTTGAAAATAAAACGATTTAGACACAATGGAACAGAAAATAAGGAATAGGTATGTTTTTCGATATAATGTTAATAAAAAAATCAAAGGTTCTAAGTCAACTCTAAAAAAATTTGTCGTCAGTTCGAAAAAGATATCGAAAATCATTCCACTGCGTTTCAAAAATATCCCAATAAACTGGGGCCTGGAGATAAGACGCCTCGTGTTAAGCTATTCCTAGAACTGCTGGCTTCATGTAGCCTCGGGATGTGGGAAATGTGTGGAGCAAGGGTGGCGGTGCTCACGAACTGCTCACTCGCATGCGTGAAACACCAGCAGCGTAGGAACAAAGGGGCAGTGCGCGGGTACTCATGCGCGTATATTGCGTAATATTAGAAAATGATTCACACACCATAGACTGTTTACGTTTGGATAGCTCGGAGATATGCTCAAAACAATGCCCAAAGCCGTACTTATCTCCAGGCCCCAGTGTATATTTAATTTACTTGTTTATTAATAATTTAAAACTTTTCAAATTTGTTTCCAACCGAAAAATGTTATTAAGATAATTTCTAAATCTTGTTGAAATCTACTAATCTACTTTCTAAATATAAACTACCAATTACTCATAACTGAATCTACTAATCTAATTATTAACCTAATCACGATTAAAACTTACGGGTCCCTAAAAAAAATTGTATAATTTAAAGAATGATCTTACTTTTTAAATTTCGGTCTAAACGAAAAATTTCATTGGCATAGTTTCGAAATATATCAGAAAAATAGTTTTTTTCCTATTTTTTGAAAATTTTCAAAATATAAAAAATGTTGATTGAAAAGCATATAACTTTTTTAATTTTCATCGAAATTAAAAATGCCATTAGGATAATTTGCAAGTTCTTTTGTCATATTCCAGAAACGTTGAAAACAATTTTAAAAACTCTTTAAAAAAGGTTGGTTCAAATTTTTAAAATGCTCTAAATATTTTTATTTTGGCCATAAAAAGCCACAGAAACACAAGAGCTTGAATGAGGAAATGTATAAACATAAACGAAGCAAAAAGGTATGCCAGGACAGGAAAGTGTGGTGACAAATAGTTTATAAGAAATGCATGATGAAGAGTGTGAATGGAGTGAGAGATGCCTGAAACGAAAGACATTGGATACTGATGGGCCCTCATGGAGAGCTTTAAGTGGTGAGTTTGTGAAGCTCTTCTACTTGGGTGCTTGCTAGAGAGATTGATCAGCGAACTGGGTCGCTGCTAAATAAACAACACGGGAATTCTAGATTATTCTAAAAATCTAACCCCCCTATCCCCTTTTACCGCCTCGTACACTTCCTAGTTCCTATGAACTCCTTCATCCCCAACAGTATAACGAGGCTAGAACCAAGTGAGTCACGCTTACCCCTAAAGAGATATAACTTAATGATATAATAATAATAAATATATGGTTAACAATCTTGATCTTCATTTTGGGACCCTAAAAAAGTGTATCAAAGGCTGACTTGATTAGACAAATCCATCAAAAGTTAGCGTGGCTACAACATTCAGGTAACCGCACAGACAGACAAACAGACATACAGGCTCACAGACAGATATACATACAGACAGACACTGACAAAATTGTATGATTCTTGGACTCTGTGACTGTCAGAACGTGAAGTTCCGTTAAAAACTAGAGTTCGAAAGTTTAAACGATTACATTACACTCTTATGAAAGAGAATGTGAAAATTATGTTTTATGATAATAAAATATTGATATGTTTCTTCGATTCAAACTTATAAAAAAATGTTTATAAATTGTACCTTGCACAACATGTTTGTCTTTTAATTTTTTATTGTTTATTGTTTTTCACTACCAAAAACTGTATTTAACAAAAATTTGTCATGATTTTTAAAGCCATCGATAAAAATGTGTGAGTTCTCAAATTTTTACAGTTTTGAGTTCGGAAACTGATCATAGAACCCACTAAACGAGTTCAAAATATTTGTGTAATATTTGTGCACAAAAATTCCCCCCTTTCGTATTTCTAAACTGGGCCGAAACTTTAAGTCGGCTATAATACCTTTGTGATACACAAGTGACTTCCTTATACACATTTTTTACACTCTAGTTACTTTTGCGCACAGTATTTTTTTCTCATGCCTTTCTAAATATCGATACTTATGACACACGTTACAAGCACGAAAAGGAGGATATTTATGCACTTTTTACAAAGAAGTCTTATGTGATACTTGCAAATAAGTGGACTTATGACGAAGATTGTGAAGTTGACAGTACGAGCCGCATCGCTCCCAGCTCGTGCTGCCAACACAAAAAAAAACTGAGTGTACGAAATGTTACAGGTAATCGGTCAAGCAGGGTAAACGCGAGGTGGGTACACTTAACTGAGGTAAACTTTCCGCGGTAACCACGGAAATTTTACCTCTGTCTTGAGTAATCAGCTGACTATTACCCTGCTTGAACGATTACCTGCAACGTTTCGTATCCCCGTTTCTATGAGCTGCACAACCAAACTGCGTCAAAACTCCGCTTTTTCTCACTTCTATCACAAAAAACTATTTTTTTCTTTTTTTGGATGCCAAACTACAACTTTTTTTGCCCGGCTCAAATGATTCGATTCTACTAATTCCAGAATTTTCACTCCGCTCTAATATATACATTGATAAAAAAGATTACTTGAATCAAAGAAATGTATTACTGAATATGTCCATTTTTCTTATACTAGAATTATTTTTTTATTTGACAAACATTATTTCTTGAACCAAGAAAAATTGTATTCGATCAAAAACACATTTTATTGGACGTATTTAGTACTACATTTCTTTTATTCAAGTAATTTTTCTTCTCAGTGTACTACTATATTGTATGGGCTTACGACATCGGTACTTTTACTTTTATCTTAAGTTATTTTTTTATATTTTTATTCGAAATATAGAAAGTGTAATTTTGGGTTTAGAAACAAATCCTCGTTATTACTTGTTCTTGGCCACGTATGAATCGTGATTATAAATGCAAGTCAAAACTTGTAATCGCATTTGTTTTAATTAGAACCACAGCATGCAGTATACTCATTTAAGACTTCGAGTTAACACCCCTACCATCCTCCCATACTTTTGACTCCACAAGTCTCGCATTAATTCCAGCAAGGCATTAGTTCGTTAATAAAATATTATTTATTAGCAATCGCCACTTTACCTATTTCATACAACATAGACTGAATTTATACAAAATAAGTAGATTACAAAGTAATCATTTATAAATATCAGTTGTAGAGTGCAATATTTATTTCCTATTATAATATTTTCTTTTCAAAGTAATCAACCAGAAATGTATATATGTTTTAAAATAATGAAAAACAATGTCCAACGTTCTAGACTTAAGTTTTTAAGAAGAAGCTATCACCCATAAAATCCTTTCCTGAAGATAACTCCTTGAAAAAATGATGTCACAGATCTAGGGTGCATAATCCTCGGAAAAAAATCATTCTGACGAATTGTAGGGGCGTAATCCGCATTTTACACCGTTTTGCGTTGCATTCGATGTGACATTATACGGATACCGACGTGGGGTCTATTCATAAAAGGGTACCGAGCAAGACGGTTTCGAATTGGTAGGATTGGAACAAGTGGGGCACGAGATAGGATTTGAAATTTATCCGCGTGAAATCTACCTTGCTTCTTTATCATTCAATCTGAGGCTCACATGTTTCTTCAAAAGAGATTGTGTAATTATTCCTTTACAACGTAGAAATTTAATGAGTACTAAAAATGATAAATAAATCCTTACAGGAAAATATGCATATAATCTGGATAAAAACTATTTTATTAATCATTTTTCAAGTGCCATGGAGTAACACTTGAATGGTTGGAAACGTTGTTTAACGAGTCTTCATCTATTTATCGACTTTTAAATTTATTTTAAATTTCTTGTTGCAGATGAATAATATTTGAGATTCTTGATTCACTACACTCAGAAAAAAGTTTGGTTGATTCAACAAAAATTTGGTTGGATCAAACAAATAAATACATTGCTATATGGTCAATCAAATGTTTGGTTGATTTAACCAAATTTTTTGGTTAATAAAGTTTGGTTGATTTTAATAAATATTTTGGTTTATTGTAATAAATATTTTGGTTAATTCAACTAAATTTTTTTGTTAATTCAACAAATATTTTGGTTGTTTCGTTCAATCAAAATGTATCTAGATCTTGACTTTTAAACAATTGTATTCTAGGACAAAAGCTTTTGATAAGCATCACTTGCAGCATTAGAAGTCTGAACATTCACCCAATTTGACAGAAAGGCTTTTTCCATACGTATTTGTGTGGGGTTCTGTCATGACTTATGAATTTTGAGGTTGGATTGCCTGCACCGGTGTGAACAGTGCGAACTAAAGGTTGCACTTAGGTTCAAAATGTGCTGCATACTTTTTCAGAACGGAGTTTTTTAAAAACGTGGACATTGTTAGTGTCCATTTGTTCGTATTTTTTCACTAATTCGCGACACGACGGCGATGTACGATGAGAAACTTTTCGACACGGAAACTGGTCACCGGCGTGGGCTGACATCATCTGTTTCGATATGTTTAGTGTAGTTAATGAAAGTATTTGGTAGAATCAACCAAATTATTTCGTTACTTCAACCAAATCATTTTCTAATAATTAATATATTCCGCTCAACACATTTATTTGCTTGAATCAAATAAACATGCTCAAATAAATAATTAGTTTGAACTGAACAAATTAATTCGTTGTGTTTTTTAAAAATAACCAAAGGTTTATTTGCGCTGACCAAATTTTTCCGTTTCAACAAACAAATAAGGTTGAACAAACTGTTTTGTTGAATCAACTCAATCTTTTCTCTGAGTGTATTTTATAATGAAATCATGAACAATGTTACGACCGTAAAAATAACAATATACAGATGTAAAGTTGTACTAAATAATTTTATACAAAATAAACATTTCTTTCAATATTATGTATTAATAAATTTTTTTTAATTGTTAATCCAATGAATTACTAGCTTAGGTCAACAGATTTTTTCTATTTGAGGATTTTGGAACATAAATATTTCCACGTGAAATCGAGTAAATATTACACGGCTAATAGCTTGAATTAATTTTGATTAAAAAACGCTTGTCCATCTTAGTTTTTTTTCTGAATATGTTTTGTATATCCTGAGTATTTTAAGTCTTTTAACTGAGAATAAAAAAAAATGGTTGGGCCACTTATTAAGGAATGCAAATTATTTATGTTTTTGTCGTTGTGGGATTACTAAGTATATTTTCGTCGAAATAATTGGAAATTTAATAAATAAACATCATGGAAAATTCAGAAGGCTTTAAAATCTTTAAAAGAAGGTGCAAAGAGTCAGTTTCTTAAATTAGAGTGATGTTTAATTAAAAATTGGCCTTAAAAGAATTTAATTTTAGTTTTCGTGAAATATCTTATGTTGTATTCGTTTTAGATGGAAGTTGCACTCATATCAGAGAAATTCCATGTTAAATCATCTGAAGAATTTCAGCTATTGTTAGTATTTTTGATGATAATTCTAGTATGCGTTCTCTTAGGTGCTGAAAGAAAAACTATAAAATAATTTTCGAAAAAATCAAAAAACTTATGAAATATTCAAAATTGAAAATCTTGATCCTTTTTCTCTCAAACTTTCACTACTTTGGTGATATTAATGATATTAGGGTGATTTTTTAAAAATGATTCGTAATAGGAAGCAGTTTAAAAAAATTATTTTATTAACAAAAAAAATTCAAAAGCTTCTTCGATTTTTCAAAAACTAATTTTTAAACTGAATTTCTGAAGAAATAAAAAACACTTTTATTTTCTTCAATTTTTTTATATGATAGATATCTTACAATGTCCTCTATAAGCTCTGTAAATATCAAAATATGACCTCCCTTAGTTTTCGAGAATTAATTGAAAACGTACGCCAAAAGGATGCGCATGATGTGAAAAACCATGGAGAATAGACATAAGGAGCCCAAAGTCCAGTACATTGACTTCACCAAAAACGAGCATTTTTCTGTCGGATGTACAATAACGCATCGAAATCCTAGATCTTCTCGAGCGCGGCGCTAGTGTGGCACGCGTATCGATGGCCGCCGTCATGTATTTTCCTTCAACCTGGTACTGAGGATTGAAGAGAGAAAAATTTGAACTTTTAACAACATCAAAAACCCGGATATGAATACAATGATTTTTCCAAAACTGCGTCCTATTACGAATAATTTAATGAAAAATATAACTTAATATCATTAAAATCACCAAAGTTATGAAAGTTTACAAAAAAAGGACCAAAATTTTCAATTTTGAACATCTCCTAAGTTTTTTTATTTTTTCCAAAATTATTTTAGGGTTTTTCTTTCAACACATAAGGGAACGGATACTTTAATTTTCATATAAATTACTAAGAATTGCTCAAATTCTTCAGATGATTTGAAATGGAATTGCTCATCAGTTAAAGTAGACTAAATTTGACGGAGATCTGAAAAAAATAATTCTCAATAAAAGTACATACATTTTCCAGAAGAACTACAAAATATTGAATGTCCTATCCAACATTGCCACAAAAATCGTGCCCTTTGACAATAATTGATGAAATTTTAGTAAATCTGTTTTAATAAAGATAGGACATTCAATATTTTGCAGTTGCGCTGGAAAATGTATGTATTTATGTAAATTTATTTTTTTATTCTTATAAGCACATTTTTCACATGGAATGCAACACACACAAGTTTTTTCAGACCACTTTTTTAGAATTATATCAAGAAAGGGGTTCCAGAAAGTAGCAACCTTAACTGCCTTGATATTCCGCAGTTAATTTGTTAAATTAAAAAAATGGTTGGAAATAGTTTTTCTGATGAATCCAGAGTAAAACTATATAAATAATAGATTCTTTTATGCAATTAGAATTTTCGAACTTTTTTTCTCCTCAATTGGTATGTAGTCCATTAGCCCCTCCGTGTGAGACAGGGATGTGCAGTTACGCGTAACTGGAGGTTTTTGACGTAAAATACCTAAGTGAAGTATTTTACGTCGAAAACAGGTAAAATACCTAGTAAATTACGTGCCAAGATTGTGGACCTGTAGAACTGTGCATATAACCTCACTTTTTTGAATTTCCGGTATCGGCATTCGTGAGGGGTTTTTTTTAATGCCTATATTGTTAATTAAAAAATAATAATGTCAACCAGGGATGTGCAGTTACGCGTAACTGGAAGTTTTTTACGTATAATACCTAAAGGAGGTATTTCACGTAAAATACCTCGAATGTGTAAAATACATGTAGAAAACCTCTGATTGGCTGTCTGATTCAAGTTTTCAATTTTCCGCCGCAGAGGTGGCGCCCTCATATATAGAACAAGACGTAATTTACATCATGTAGAAAACTGATGACGTAAAATACCAGGTAAATTACCGTAGAAAACCAAGTAAATTACCACGAGTATTTTACTTACCCATCACTGGTGTGAGGGTTGTGAAAGCGACCAACCGCGACATCTTTTATCGGGTGTTGAAATAACATACTATGATGTACCTACCGACTGTTACCGACCCTTTTTTCGCTGGTAGCACAGAATACCGTGTAGCCGTTGGAGTGGATGAATGTATCATTTATCGATAAATTCGAAAACCGTAGCAGAATATAGCAAAATTAAAAACATTCTATGTTTGAAGTCTGTGCATTTTTCTTTTTTGAAAAATTAAACAAAAAATTATCTGGTTGGTTAAACAGGAATTCACTTATTTTTTTTTTTTAAATAGAAGTGTGTACAAAAGTCTTTTTCCATGTTTTTTACGATTTCTCAAAGTTCCAGCTAAAAATATTCATTAATGTTGTAGAAAATTCCTGGAGATATGATTGATACTGATCCGACTCACATGGTAAGTATCACATCATGCTGAGGATTATGCCTTTTAGAACTAAAGATAAATTCGAGATTATAATTATTCAAGGAAAAAAAAGACGTGTAATTTTGAGTTTCGTTTTTCCTGAGTGAGTAAAATTCGATTTTTTCAGATTGAAACAAAAAAAAGATACAATAAGTTCACAAGGTAAATTGTTGAGGATAAATTTTACCACGTGAAGGTAAATTTTACTGCAGATAGTAATATAGAGTGCAGTCTGTCAAACGTTACCTGATTTCTACCTTACCGACATATTTTTTTGGAACACATTGCGTCCACACGAAATGTGATATCGAATTAAAAATTCACGAAATTAAATAAAAGATACTAGGGAACGTTTGAATGTTTCCAAATTTATTATTGTAAGTGGTTCCAAAAAAACGTCGGTATGGTAGGAATCGATTAACGTTTGACATGTTCTTAAGAGCATGCGACACTTATCCGATTTCTACTTTACCGACATTTTTTATATTATACCAATTCAACACGAATTGAAATATTGAGCTGAAAGTTTGGGAAAATAAAGAAAAGAGACTAAGGTACGTTTATGTACTAATACATTTTCACAGAAACAAAAAAATCGGAAAATCATTTTTTTTTTCAATTGCAAAAATTTATAAATACATAAACGTTCCTTTGTTACTTTTCTTCATTTCCCAAAACTTTCAGCTCGATATCTCATTTCCTGTGAAATTAGTATGATAAAAAAAATGTCTGTAAAGGAGGAATCGGATAAGTAGTGATGCATGTTGATCATTTTTGGACAAAATTGAGATTTGCTTAAAACATAGTTAGATGGAATTGAAATGTAATGGAGATCAAGAATTTTTAATGAAAATAGTCGATCGAGACGAGACGATCATCTCGACTTGAGTGATCGTTCGTCTCGATGTGATGAGTATGGTGTTCAAGGTTTTAATTTAATCTGAGGAGATTTTGGAAAATTTTTTAAATGATCGACATGCATCACTACGGATAAGTGTCACATGCCCTTTGTTTGTTCTGTGGTATAAGCATAAAAGATAATATTATATAGGAAGGTGAAGAAATGTGGAAAGTTAATGTGTTAATACACCATTTATTTCTGTCAACACGCATCTTCCGTAAATATATCATATATCAATATTCATCATATATTTTTCTTGTATCGTAATTACAACGCTAAATACGTAGTTTTTGTACAAGGTATTTTTCGAACTTCGCTTTCCGCACTCAAATTTATTTTTGCAGATTGTAGTTATTAATTAAAATGTCATCATTTATTTATTATCTACCCACATTTCACGCAGCGAAGACGACCCAAAGGTCTTTATGCTACTTCGTATGATCTTTATAATAGCAAATTCTCTATTTAATCTTTCTCTGTCATGCCGATATGTATCGCATTACCAGATTTCTTATTGTTATATTTCACATGGGAAATACAGCAATAACTATTTGCGCAAATATTTAATCTAATTCTACATATCTTAATACATATGTATACACAAATACATTCTCTTCATCTCATCAATTATTATCAATAAACAAAAGCGTTTACAAAGCCGCCTATAATCATCAATCTGCAAAAATATGCGCCTTATACATATATCTTTGGACATCTGTCATCAAGTCCGTACTTTTATTAATTTATTTTTTGTAATTCTCTAAATATGTAATTCCCATAAATTAGTTTTCATCTTTGGTTGAATAAATAACTGGCAAATCAGAAAATAGATTTTGTAAATTTAACTAACAATAAGTGACTGAATATTTTGTATGCATAGAATGTTATTGTTTGTCGCACAGATCTTGAGTACAGATGTAAGGGCATTGAGTGTGAGTTTGTAAAGTAAGTACTTTTTAATTACGTGAATAAATTCCTAGAACTCTCGTCCAGCGAGAGAAATTTCTTTTAAAATCTCGTATAAATCGAAAGATTACAGACAGTTTGACATTACGCCAGTAAAGCACACATGTATATTGTATAAGCTAATTCAACCTATTATAAAGTCAACTTTCTGCTATTTTTAGCAAATTCGATAAAAAATATCATCACTTGACAAAACGACTAATACAGCCATCTTTCAAAATTCTCTTTTCGTAGTAGTTCTTATTTCGATTATCAAAAAATTTATTTCATATTAGGGCCTCAAAAAGTTGACTTCAAAATGGAAATCTACTCGTTGCAATACAAGCATACACCTTAATTATTTTACGAAAAGTGTAATCTGATCTTTTTAAGACTGCAATATGTATTGATAATAATTTGTCAAAATAATACTTTAGAAACAAAACTTTTCAATTGTATTCTGGGTTACTGAAAAAATTGACCATGCTATAGCAATAAAAGGCACATGAATAATAAAGAATTTTTCTAAACTTAACTGAAAAATCGGTTAATAATTCTAATATTCTAAAGAAACAATGAATAAGTAGTGACGCAAACTATTTCATCGAAATTTTACCGCTATCAAATCCCAATCATGATCAGGCTGAGAAAAATTTTTTTATTCGAACAAAAAAAAAGATTTTGTTGCGATAGAAGTAATACAATTTTGTTGATGTCACGCAAATTTTTCAATTTCTCAAAGCATCACTAAGATCGGAGGCGTGAAGTACATTGTACTTTGTACATTGGTTCTTTCAACACACTTTTTGTTGAATCAAAGCAAATGTTAATTTAACCAAAACCAAAATTTTGATAGTTTAACAACATTCTTGTTAGATCAACATATGGTTTGTTGAAAGAACTAAAATTCTGTTGTTTTTACATAGCAACCAAATCGTTTTATTGTCAGAAACAAACATTTTTCTCAGGGAACAACAAGACTGTAGGATACACAGCAATTGCTTATAACATAATTCTAAATGTAACCATCACAGCAAAACGTCAACATATCAACATCGTTACATATTCTCACATACAAACATTTCACTATATCCGCGTTTATCTCTCTTATTATTTTATTTTATTGTAGATTACATAATATTGTATAATATATTAATATGTATAATATCGACCATTGATTGTACAACAAGCAATCACATTCAAGAACCCCAGTTTTTGCTCTGTTACTTATTGGGTCAGAAGCAAATTCATATAAGTCAATTAATTTTCTAGCTAATATTTTAACTGAACTAATCAAGCACAACAAAGTTAGCAATTTCAAACAAAAGCAATTATTATTTGTTTGCTATAATATTATAAAATATTTAACAGATAAATACACGCCTTCTAATGTTTTGCAAACTATTATTTTTTACACAATTATTCAATCGATTCTTAAAACTACACTTTCTTCAATCAAGTTTTTTAATATCTAGAATAGTCAACAGAGCAAAATTTTTGGGGACTGTATATTACGAGATATACAATTTGTATCTCATATATATTATTTTATACACTAAGTGCTACGTGTATCGTTATATAACTTATATCTATATGTACTTCAATAAACATTACAGGTAGCAGCTTGTCAGATAATTCTCTGAATAGTTCTAGATACACCAAATTTTGAAATTAACCAAATTTTCTCTTATTTCAGCTGTTATAGCTATTCATTACATGTCACTCTCTATTCTAATTTCTGGATAAACTTTCGAAAACGGCACCTCAAAATTTTGACTTGACACTGCACCTTGATTTTCCTTTTGGATCCTAAAGAAAAAACTCTAAAAGGATTTTTTGATCAAACCAGTAGAAAATTTGATATGACTATTTCAAACTTTTTCTAAGAAATCTTTTTTCGACATATCTCGAAAAATATTGGTTATACGGTAAAATGAGGAGCAAGCGAACAAAACGTGATAAATCCATTTGAGTTCGTTTCTCAATATTAAAGGATATGTCTTGAAATCCATTCATAAAAATGAAATTTGACATGGGCTATTATAATCTGCCAAGCTGTTAAATAAACGAAATACAAAAAACGTTTCGAATTTAACACTGTTTTGAAGTTATTAACAAAATGAAAATGGATTTATTCACTTTTGATGCAGCAAATACATATTTCACTGATTATTCATGTTCTAGTGATATTAATTTATAATTTCTTGTTTACATATGAAATCAGAAGATAATTTTATACATAATTGCTACATTTTTACTTTTGGAAAGAAAATTTTACAGTTTTGTCAAATTATATATTAGAAGAGAAATATTGAAAAGTATTTATGAATTATAAAAAGTGTCCACATGTTTAACAAGTTTGATTTACTTACATAATGAATCAATAATCGGAAATTAAAATTCTTCTAGAAATTAATTTCATTTTATGGATACACTTCAAAATCGGAAGAATTTTTTTTCCTGTAACTTAAGTTTGATAATCGAATTGATGATACTCTTTATCGATTTATGTTATTTTTTCATAGCTTATCTACGAATAACACTTTAAAAATTTTATGAAAAGAAGTTCTTTGTTAAAGAATACATTCTGGAAGACCTTTTTGTTTTGTTACTTTTGTGATTATGTTTTTAACTTTAAAACTCCCTAACGTCTTACTTTAGAATTGCTTAAGGGGACAACATTAATTAAACAATTTGACTATTTAGCTCGCTAGTTTACATTTTTTTTTTGTAAATTTCATAAGGATCAATATATAAACTTACTATCAATTCCTGTCGATACTGCTTTTCATTTTTTATAACTTTATTCTTGGGGTCTTGGATTTTATTTTATTATAAAAAAATAGTTTCTAGAGTCTGTATTTTTTCTACTTTTTTTTCTAGAAATCTGTTAAGTTAAAGATGACAAATTGGATACAAAGAAGATGGATTTTTCGAACACTTACAAATTTTCCTCCGGACATTTTCCCTTAAAACCAATATTTTTCAATATATTCTTAAAAACGATTTTCTGAAACAAAATTTAAAATAGCAATAAGATTTTTTTAAATGATTCGGCCAAAGAATAATTTAACAGTTTTACTTTAAGAGATCTTGATGTGGAGTTTTCGGAATTTTAGCCCGATCTTTAATGGAGGCTTCAAAATAATAATGCCAACGGGCTGCTTAATCCAAAACGCAAATTCCATTTCGTTCAGTCAGTATTATGAAGAATTTATGTGTCTAAGCGACAACTTATAAAGATGCTATTATGTGTAATGTGTATGATAATTATAAAATACTAATCGTGACAATTAAAAATTGTAAATGATTGATCGATTCTTGTTATTTCTTGTGGAGACATTCTCACTGCAGGTAGATAACTATGACACTAAAGCTATGTATACCAAGATTAGTCAGGCATAGAATAGTTTCTTATAGAATATATATCGAAGCCTGAGCTAATTTTTACTTCCTACAGAATTTACCCTAAAGTATTCCGACTGTGCGTGCAGTTATAATGTTCAAGTTAGACATGAGCTGTTTACAATCTGTTTGCTAGAAACTTCAGCAAACGCTGAAAATTTTAGTATACTTAACGATATAAGAAACAAGCAGCCATTTTATTTCTTCTCGTATCTTTACAGCTTTATGCAAAATAGGGCTTCATCGAAATTGTAACTAAGGCTGTGCACGAGGTTGGTTTGATTACAAACAATTTTAAATGCCGTATAGCAACGTGAGCTTATAGTAACTCATTCCCAAACTCATGAGAAAATCTATTGCTTTCCAGAAGATATTGGGTCTCTGTTTTTTAAAATTCCAACATTTTTTTGCACAGTCCTAATTAAAAGTGTTTTCATTCATTGCATAAACTTTTCAGTCATATCCTATATATATATATAGTTTATATTTTTTGTAAAACTTTTCCATTTGGTATATATCGAAAGAAATTGCAATGAAAATAAACCTGTTTTTCTCGAACTACAGGAAGAATGAAAAATTCTTCAGAATTATTTTTAAATCACAGTTTGTACATAATTTGTATTCTTACTGTATCGTATTAGATTTTTATTATACAATAATTTTGAGTTTTCGGAATTCTCTTAAACTAACATTTCAGTGAGCTTTGACATAAATATCGATAGTCTACACCTCTGCAAGCATTTAGAGTTTATACCAAATGGAATCAGGAATCAATCTACAAAATATAGTTTAGAATTATTCATACATGCTGCAAATTATTGCAAAATTTGTCTATAGATTCAAAAATCGTACCGGAAATTGAAATATTATTTGCATTATAAAATTCAATGGAAATTAAAGCAACCAGAATTATTATTATAAATACTTTTGTACTTAGATTCGTACAAGCTCAGAATATAGAAACAGTTTTCACTGTTACTACTCTTAAAAATATTAATTCTACTTTCTTTTCTTAATGTTTTACCATAAATGTATAGCTACGTGGATTAACGCTTTTTGCAATATAATATGCATTTATATATATTATATAGTCAGTGTAATCCACTCTGTAATATATATTATTTTACACATATAATACTTGACTATTTAACATTGACTTGACAGGAGTAGTTATGTAATATAGCAGAGGCTCGTTTTAGGAAACTACCTCATTCAGTAACACCTGTATTTGTGCGCGGCATTTCTCTACACAAATGCACTCAAAGAACATTTTTGCCAGATTTGTCTCAGATGCATTTATTACACAGTTTTTCTTTGAATGTCAAAAGTGTACTTATCATTGGGAACGTGAGCGTTTACAAATTTCAAAATGGGAAATAATTTTATATAAATTATAGATTGATCCTTGCAACAAAATTATCCTTTTGATTGCACTGCACACTATTCTGATAAATGAAATTGTAAATGAATTTGAAAAAATTATGCATTAGCATAATACAGTATAAAAATTAACGTGAAAATACTGTTTGAATTTATAAATATTAGATCTACTTTATATGCCAATGAAACCTGTACCTCGCATACTGACTATCATCATTGAATCGAAATTTTATCCTGTTTTTTTTAAGTATTTCACAGACTGATTTTTAATTTATAAATTACGAAAATTGCGCACTTCAACTACTATTATCTGTTATTAACTTAATTAATTAATTATTAACTGTTATTATGTGAATCATTTCTCGTTTCTCCCAAAATTATTTGACCAGTACAATCGTCAAAATTTAACATCACAAATTTAACTGTTAATATTCGTCTGCCTTTCTTATCAATAATTCAGTTTATATATCTAATACGATTATGATTATTTATAGTTATCTTTTTTCTGTATTACGAAAAATATTTTCAAGTGAGAAAAATATTATGCGAGCGTCCTCATATATAATTTTCAAAAATTATTAGTTTAATTCACCTATTTTTAAACAAAATAATAATTTTAATACTAGGTATCAATTTATGAACAATCAAAAGTTAAAAATTGTAGAAAAAACTTTAAACTTTCATGAGAGAAAAATATTAATTTTTGCGACATAATATTTTCTTACTATACTTATTTACATTATTACAATCTTTTGTTTATAAGATATTTAATTATTTAGCCAATAAAATCATAATAAGAGGAAGAGTTGTACAATTCGTTTAGAGGTTTTTCTCACCACTGAACGTACTTCTTCTTATATAATTATATATAAAGAAACTTTTTATTAAATTTCAGTTTTATCCTGACTGCACATTTATTTTGCTACATTTGAAGCAAAAATACGTATTCGAAATGGAATTTTACTTCCTTTTTTGTAGTTAGCCTACACTAAAATCTTATTCGAAATCTTAACAACAAGTTATTGTCCGTATTGGAACATTTTCTTAACCTATTTATTGTCTGTTCACACAGTATTGTCGGTTATTATTATTACGTTTTTCTTTTTTTTACAACTAATTGTTGCCTGGATACTAAGGAAGACTGTTATTGTCAGTGATAAATTATTGTCTTATGGAGGCTTGGACTGTCAAAAAAGCAAGCTTTGCTAATAAACAATAATTATTTTTCCACTATTAGATCGTCCGAATAAATTGAAATGGATACTTTGCCTTTTCATGAATCTGTATTTTCAAACCTTAATCTATTTTGACGAAATTAATCAATATAGAGTCATCCGATTGTATTAGAATGATCGAGAAAATGATTTAAGCAATGAATTGTTAAAATTTAGAAACATATGCTAAATGTGTATTGAAATAATACAGAATAAAACATTTGAAGAAAATTTGGTTTGAAAAACATATTACAGTTTACAATGTTTGAAATAACAGAAAAAAGAAAAGGCAAAGACCGGAGGTGAAAAAGAATGAAAAATGTTAAAGAATCGATTGTCACAGATGTTACCAACAATACCACTAGTCATCTTAACGCTTAGAAAAAGTCTAAGTCAATTAGTAAGGCTCGTAGTTTTCATAAACAAGAAATATCTCTTCTGAAGTATATTCTTTTAAAAAACTAATTTTTTAGAGTGCGGATCAAAAAAGTGCTGGTGCAGTGCTTTTATCCCTAGAATTCAGTCAACATGGTGCACGATGCTGCGATCTAAATCTATACTAGATCCACTAAAAGCTGACATATAATTTTTTTCATATTACTTATAATTTGCCTTTTATGTGTCCAAGACAGATTAAATGTTGAAAAAAATCTCAAAACATTATTATAGTTCAGAAATTTGTGTCCCTGCAGTGGGAAAGAAGGAACTTACTAAAATTATTTTATTTAAAATCTTTGTGTTAAGTCTCCTTTTCAACATCATTCGATTACAATGACAATTTTATTTAAACGCATTAAGGTATTAAAAATTTAATTTCAGTTAAAAAAAAAGTTTGAAATCTGTCATGAACACATGGTCCAGTATATGATCACTTTACAATAAAGTGAAGACCCTGAAGCAATTTTTCTGTACGTATAGAGAATACTTAATATATAAATATATATACCTTACTATACAATTAATACATCCATTATTGTACACAATTTACACCTAATGTCATACATGGCTTAAAAATTATCTCGAACTCGAAGTTTTCTTCCCCACACACTCGCCTCTCCTCGATTATTATTTATTGGGCAATACAAATCCACGTTTTGTGTGTACTGCATTTAATGCAATTCTATTTTCTTCTAATTACTTTCTGTTGAAGAAACAGCCCTTAAGAATAACTCGAATCACAAAGTATTATTCACAGAACAGGGAAAAATTAATTGTGACAAAATGCAAAATGCAATTTATGAATTGCTTTTAAATTCGCGATACAAAATAATACATAGTTTAACCATCGTTCTTAGAGAGATTCACCACTTTGTAGTGCAAGTATCTCTGTTATGAGTTTAAATTGACAAACACGGATTACTTTTTTTCAAATTAATTTATGTTTTTACTTTCTTTCAGAAATAGCTTTTTTTCATTTTTACAACATCAGATTATTATCTTATATTTGATACAAAAATCTTCAATTAAAATTCTACGCTGTGAGTGAAACTGACAAAGAGAATAAAAGGAAAACTTTACAAACTTGAGAAATGTCCATACAAATTTTTAATTATATTTCAAAATTCAAAGATTTTATAACATTTTGAGAAAGATTAGTATCTTTTTTCATCAAAGCACAACAATTTCATTACAAAATGTTTACATTAAGCGCATTTCATATTTACCCGATTTCTCTCTTTCTGACATTTGTTTGGAACAACTCATATGAGAAATTAAATTAAGGGCACTAAAAAACGCTTGTATGGTCCTAAAATTTTAGAATCAGAGAAAATAATTTGTTCCAGAATACATTTTTTTTAATTTCCAAAATTAAGTACCATACAAACGTTTTTCAGTGCCTTATATTCAATTCCCTAAATTTTCAACTCAAAATCTCATTTCATGTGGATGTGAAAAGTTCCAAAAAAATGTCGATAAAGTAGGAATCAAGTAAGTATGACATGGCCTTAACATCACAGGAAATAACAAAATTAATTGATTCTCTGGAAAAGTAATAACCAATCAAAAATATATACAGAATCTAAATCTGAACTTTGCTGTACAAATACAAAGAGAGTATCGGGTCATTCATTATCTTACTATATGTTTCCAGTTATTTCATTTTAGTCGTAAAACTACTACGCACTAAATGCGATTTGTCGTCGCCGCAAAATACACAAAAATAACGCGACGCCAGTTTAATTGGCTCCTTTTTTCACAATTTCTCGACCCTCTTCTATTTTGAGTAAGAAGAACAAAACCCGTACTGATCTAGCCATGCCTTCTTATTTAGAATATAAATTTTACCAACTCAAGAGCGATGATTTTTCATTCAGTTATTAAAAATAGTATTGTCCACAAAATTCGTATTGGAGCTTTTCGCTTTTTAAATTATATCTTTATATATAATCTTTATATATAATATTCTTTGCACTTCGTTAGCATTTTTGCCATATATTGTCTTAAGACCTTCTATTTTGTGCTTCATAGTTCTATCTCTACCATATAATTTTTCTCTTCCATTACCACCACCTAGTATTTAATTATTTTTTTTGCGTCTGACGCAGCATCGAATTTGAGTATTGTAAAAGGGCACGTTTCTTAAGTCCATGATATAGAAAAATTGACTTATCTTGTTGCACATCTTATACGTATAAAGTCGTCGTTTTTAAAAGTTCTCTTCAGGATATATCAAACTCAGCATTGGATAAAAATTCGGGAACATCCACTCTCATGAATTTGAGTACATTTTTTGAAATTTTTGTATTAACTCATTCCTATATATTTTTCCAAATACTATTAAAATTAAAAAAAAGTTGTTTTATAAAATTAGTTTTTTGCTCTCCATAATTAAAACACCATTTCTCTTAAAGAAGGTAGTTAATACAAAATTTTCAACAATTCGGCAGCACTGTGCAAGTTTGAAAATATTTTTTACCGACGTTTAATAACGTGTAGCCATATATTATTTATACATTTCTGTATAATATACATTTCTTTTTTTTCTTGCTATCTAAAATTTGTCGGCTACGATTGTCATTTGGATATTAGAAATTTGCATCCTGAATTCGATAAAATCCACCCTCTCTCAAGGACAAACTTTTGCAAAGGAACTGAGCCAATTTCGATATGTACTTATGAAATTGACAGTTTGGAAAAATATTCTTTAAAAAATTTCGCCAATCCAAAAAGAATTTATCTTTTTTTTATATATAGAAAAAACAGTGCCACCCTTGACAGTTCGAGGTGAATGATTTCTTGCCTTCGAAGTCTCCGACTCTTGATTTGATGAGATTCCTTTTGTCCATTTTGCGTCGAAGCTTCTTCCTGGGTCTTGAATTTTGACTTAACGAGTTTTTCTAGGATATTCATTTTCGTTCCACTTCTTCACTGCGAAGTTCCTTATTAACTCCCTTTGTTACCCTGCATCATTATCCGAATACTTAGCAATCTGTCTATGAATCCAGGGCACGTATTTTGGTACATAAGCATAAACTCCAGGCAATTTCGGATGAGCACATTTGATTCCCCAGCTGACAATTCCACCGACGAACCATCTGTCCTTGTCTTCTTCATCTTGACAGAGTAATGGACCACCAGAATCCCCCTAAAGGAGAGTAGATTGGAATTTGAACGGCTATCAGGATAACAGATCGAGGGCCTTCCATTTCTACTTCAATATCTGGCAAAGAAGCACTTTCGACGCACACAATACTCGCCGCTTTCTAACGTTAAGATATTTTAGGAAGCACCTTCGATCGATCTACTAATGCTTCATTTTTTTTACACGAAACAGAAATATATTTTGCAATTTTTTTTTATTGGAAGATTTTAGTATTTTATTTTTAATCCTTTAGGTCCTCTTTGTTCTATGTAATTTCTCTAATCTTTATTAAGTAACGAATTATATTTTTAAAGTGTTCATTTTTCAGTTCACTGAATCAATCTTACTATCATAGTAGTGTTTCTGAATAACCAATTTCAGATCTCGTGTAATAAATTTGGATTTATGTCAAGGCATGAGTAATTCTTACCTGGCACGCGTCTTTTCCACCATCGGGATAACCAGCACAAATCATACCATCAGTTACGTTGAGTTCTTTATGCTCAAGCCATAAATTACAGATCTCCCTCTCCAAAATTGGGACTTCGACTTCATTCACAGCAGGCTCATACTCAGAAGCTAATATAACACGTAGAAAAATAGGTATTAATTGGCTTACTGCCAAAAAGTTGACCATTTTAGACAAAGAGACTTTCGAAGAAAAAAAATGTCAAAGCTTTAAAAATATTTCTTTTTTAATTAAGGGTAACCGAAGAGAGTATAAAAATATATAATTTAGAGATCAAGGAATGTATATGTGATGGATATGAATTGTACACGTTGTTAAAGGTCGCGTGACACGACATGCAACTATGGGGCCGTTCAAAAACTACGTCACACTATTTTGAACACTTTTTCCACTTATCCCCTTCTTCATAATATTTCAACAGACTTCTCAGCCCAAAATTCTCTCAAAACAGAGAATACTATCATACCATATTGAATTGTCAAACATATTGAATTCGATATTTTCAATATAAATAGTTGAATTTTCAACCAAAAAAGATTAATTTGCTACCAAAAGATTATTTTTCTACCAAAGTAGATGAATTTTTAACTGAAGATTCGAGGCTTCAAGCTAAAAGGTTGAATGTTTTAAAAAAGAGTTGACTTTAAAACCCAAACAGATGAATTATCAACCAAGAAAGATGATTTTTCAACCAAATAGTTGAATTTTCAACAAATAAACAAAATAAATTTTGGACCTAACTCTTGTGTTAACAATCAAATAGTTGAACTTTCTAGCAAAAGAGAAGAATTTTTAACCAAATAGTTAAATTTGTATTCAAATAGTTTTATCTTCAACCTAAAAAGAATAATTTTCAAGCTTCAATAAAAACGTTGAATTTTCCAACAAAAAAGATTACTTTTTAACAAAGTAATTGAATTTTTAAAAAAATTAATGTTTCTACAAAATAAAGGTAGGTGAATTTTCAACCAGATAATTGAATTTTCAATCTACAAAGATGTATTTACAATCGAATGGTCGAATTTTGAAACGAAAAAGATTACAAATTCAACCGAAAGCAGTTGCACTTTCAACCAAATAATTACAATTTCAAGCCAGAAAGACGAGGTTTTTAGAAGACTGTTTAATTTTCAATCCAAAAGGATGAATTTTCCATCTTAAAAGATAAATATTCAATAAAACAGTTGAATTTCCAATAAAATCAATACATTTTTAACGAAATAATTACATTTTAAAACGAATATTTGAATTTTTAACAGAAATAATGAATCGAGAACAAAAAAATTAATTTTAATAAGAAAGTCCAACTTTCAGCAAATTGAATGAATTTTCAATAAAAAAAGATTAATTCGCAATGAAAAATAGTTGACATTTTAACCAAGAAAATATTTAAATTTTCAACCAAAAACAGTTAAATTTGCAACCAAAAACAGTTAAATTCAACCAAAAAGACGAATTTTTAACAAAGTAGTTGAATCTACAACCAAAACAGATTAATTTTCAACCATACAGATGCATTTTTAACCAAAGAAGATGAAATTTCCATAAAACAAAAATGAATTTTTAAACCAAAAAGACGAATTTTCGATGATAGAGTTAAATTTCTAACCAGGAAAAATTCTTCAGTTCGCAGAGAAAAAAATCAACTAAATCGTTGAGTTTTCAAACTGAAAAGGCGAATTTCCAACAAAACACTTGAATTTTCTACAAAACACTTTAATTCTCAACCAAATAGTTAAATTTTAAACTAAAAACGATCAATTTTTAGCAAAAATGAAGTAGTTAAATTTGCAGTTCAAAAAATTTATTTTCAACCAGAAAAAACGAATTTTCAACAAAATAGTTAAATTGTTAACCAAAGAGATGAATCTTCGACTAATGAACTGGATTTTTAACAAAATAGTTTAAACTTCAACCAAATAGTAGAATTGTTAACCAAAAGAGAATAATCCTGAACCAAAAATATAATAGTAAACTTTTTAATTAAAAGGAATTAGCCTTTAAGAGGAATTCTTTAAAAAATGGGATAAGGGGAAAGAGTGTGAAGTCAGTATTTATGTGCTTTACTTATAAACTGAAATCACTAATTTTCATTTTTTCGAGCACTTCAACAAATTTTTAACCACATTTATATTTTCCGTGTGTGATGTCACATTCTAAATTAACTCCTTCCCCTAAGTCACAAATCTTCACAAAACCTATTGCCCCCTGGCAGTGTAACGTTGTTTTTGAACGTCCCGTGTGATGAAACAAAAAATGTCCAAAATCTTTTGAAAACATATGCAGAACAGATAAAAATATTTAAAAATATGAAAAAATGGCTATTTTCACGATTTATTTGATTTCGACATCAGCGTTTCAAAATATGCTCTCGTTTTTAGTAAGATAAATTAATATGGAGACTTATTGGATATTTTATAAAAAAATATTATGCATAAAAAGTAATCGTTATCAATAGCTATCAACAGCAACTAACGTTGATAAATCGATTTTAACTATATTAAAATCTTCGCAAGTATAAAATTAACAATCTTAGCTCGCATTACCAATAGTTCCAATAATCATTTTTTATAGTTTTAACCTAAAATAGCAATGCAGCGTGACGAGACAAAAAAGTTGTGAGATAGACTCTGAAGTGATTCTTCAAATGCTCAACTTTAAAATATTGAACTCTACTCTTGAATTTTATCTTTTTCAATTCAATTTAAGTGATATCTGTGAAATTCAAATATTTACAAATGGTGTTAATATTGTTAAGCAACGTTTCATTTTAAATTTGTAGTTTGAGACAGGTGTATGATAGGACACTTTGCGTACTTTTTTATTTATAATTTCTAAATGAAGTCGTCTACAAATTTTAAATTTTATTAAATTCTGCTTTGATATAAGTACTTTACTGATATAATTTTAGAAAAAAGTTATTATTCAAAGGAAAAGTGTAAAATTACTGGGACTTAAAGTGGTCAACTTTTTGGCACGCACCACAATTATTTTATTTTTATTTTAATCTCAAATTTGACTTACTTTCGGCATCTTTCTTTTTCCCCCAACCAATCACGGTGCAAACTGTTCTTGGTTTTAATTCGGTAGTGGACGTAGGCAAGCAAACCGGCCTGAGATGATCGTGAAACTGCACTCGATTTTCCAACTATTAAAATATAAATTTAATGAACAAATATAATTAACATAATATTTGAAATTAATATAATTCTCCCAGATTGGGAAGGTACAAAACCAAAATAATTTTGCTCCAACTAAAGTGGAGAAATTTATTTAAAAATTCCCAACGTTTCGAGAATCCACTATTCTGCTCATCAGGGATATAATTTATTAAAGTTATAATTAAATGCTAAATAAGAATATGATTTGTTAAAGTTATAATAATTAATTAAAATTTTGTTTAAAACGTAAATTGTTTTATTCAAATAACATAGATTAGATGAGTATGATAGTAATAGGATGGCCGTCATCTTTTGGATTAAATATTTCAGTATTTGTACAGTATAAGTTGAAGTTGAAAGACTTGAAATGTCAATAAAAAATAGATGGTGTTATAATGAGAATTGTAAAAAATTGTAGGAAATATAACATATTTACCAGATTAATAATTTTACTTAAATTAGGAGTTATGTAAAGTAACTCACGATTTAGAATTATAAAAGTTGCTTATCTTTTAAGCAGGAATTTATTTTTAAAGTTGAACCCAAATTGTTCCATTTGGAAATTCGTATTAGAAAAATTACCTGAAATAGAGCAACGTCGTTGTCATGAGCTACTCCTAAGTTGTAATTAGGATGAGGTACAACTCTCTTGACTTTGAGCTTTTGGCCAAGGTAGGTATGAGCATATCTCCTGGTGATCCCCAACTGAATTGTCCATCCGGAAACTTCCGAGTGACTGAAACTACCAGATTTCGTCCTTGGCGCAAGCCGGTCGAAGGTGATTGAGAATGAATGACAACGATAAAGATGACAGAATGCAATTTTTGATAAAGAAATATATTCTGACATAATTAGAATATATTTTAAGTATATTTTGAAAAGGCACTAATAAGAATGGTCTATTTGTAATAAAAAACTGAATTTATTACTTTGAACCTATACTTACTTACACCAATAAAGTTATTTATAAATAAAGAGGGTTGCTACATAATCCTAATTTAAAAATTCCTTGACTTTCCCAGAGTTTTACCTGACCAACTTTTTATTTTCCCTGGCCTTCATAAGATTTTCTTTCAGGTACGAAAACAAATTTACGCCTAGCAGATCAATAATGTTAAAGAAAAAAAGTGTGTTTATAAATTTGCCTTAAATACTTTCTGCGACAACAGCAGAGTTCACAACCTAAACTGTTCTCAAAACAGGGGGAATAGGGTGATCCTTCATAAAAATAGAGGAACAATATGGGAATAAATTCTTTAAAAGAAAATCAATGTACAGCTACCATTTTGAATTTAATACGAAACGCTAAGATTACAAGTAGAAATATATTGCATTTTTAACCAGATAGTTGAATTTTAAACCAAGAAAGATTATTTTTCTACCAAAAGAGATAAATTATCAACGATAGAGTTGAGTTTTTAAGCTAAAAGACAAATGTTTTAGAAAAAAGTTGACTTTCAAACCCGAAAATATATTTTTTCAACCAAAAAGGATGATTTTTCAACGGAATAGTTGAATTTTTAACAACAACAAAATATTAATTTTAGATCACCGAGTTGTATTTTCAACCAAGAAAGATTATTTTTTCACCAAGAAAACTTCTACCAAAAAATATGAATTTTCAACCAAGCAATTTTCTACCTAAAAGATGAATTTTCAATCCAAAAGAATGAAATTTCTACCCAAAAAGACAAATTTTCAAAAAACTGAGCAATTTTTGACAAAAAATAATATTTTAACAAAATATTCGAATTTTCAACAAAATAATTAAATTTTCAAAAAAATAGTTGAATTTAAAACCAAATAGTAGAATTTTTAACCTAAAAATGTGAATTTTCAAGCAAAAATAGAATAGATAAATTTTCAGTTAAAAAAATGAATGTTCAAGCAACAAAAAAACAACAAATTTTCCAAAAAATAGTTACGTTTTTAACCAATAAAATAAATGTTTAAAAAAGTCATCCCCATTCCAAACCAAGTAATTGGATTTTTATCCAAAAATATGAATTCTCAACAAAAAATGTAAAATTTGAATTTTTAGTTCAAAACGATCAAGTTTCAGCTAAAAATTGAATGGTTTAATTTTCAGTTAAGAAGAGTAATTTTTATTTTAAAAAAATGTCAACAAGAGAGTTAGATCTTCAACCAATAAAATGAATATTTGACAAAGCAGTTCAACTTGTTACCAAGTAGTTTTCCTTTCGACCAAAAAAAGACTTTTTAACAAAATAATTTAATTATCCACAAAAGAATTCAATTTTCTAAATCAAATAGAGGAACTTTCAACTAAAAAAGAACTCTTCTGAATCGGAAAATGGGGAATAGCGGAAAGAATGTGAAGTCTGGACAACATTCATACAGAAGTTTATGAGCATTAGCTTCAGTTTATCGAAAATTCCCCAACCCTTTCAGGTTTTCCCTGACATTCCCTGACTTTCCAGAATTCTCTGATCTTGTAGCAACCCTTTAAATTATTGTAAATGATCAATTGATCACCAATGTCAATAATGACAATATAAAATATGTAACAAGTATCTTAATTTTTAATACTTAAATTTAAAATAATAGACACAATTACTCTCGTTATGGAGGCGAAACGAAAATGTATTGAGGAACGAAATGAAGAAAATGAAATGACATTTAATGATCTCTACTCACTTTCCTACACAATGGGAAGCAGTGAGAATCCATTGGTCTGATATGAGGACACCTGCACAGTAAAAAACTTGTTCCGGACCTCCCAGAAGTGCAGCAAGAAAAGGCCAATCCCCAGGAGCCGCTTCAACGCCTCCCACAATTCTCGTCCTGATTTTCGAATGTCCGTAAAATGATTTCCTCCTACCACACGCTAATAAAAGAAAATTTATTTTTTTCAACAAGAAACATGATTGTAAATCATAGCATTTTTTTAACAGCCTAATAATAAGTATTTTCGTCATATTTTTTATATTGGAAGTTAATTATATAAACTGATTTTAATAAAAGATCAATCCACTTATTGCAAATAACTGTTACGTTACCAGAAGACATGGTTATGCTAACAAAAATTCGAGCAAAAATTAAGTATTTTCAAGTACCTATATTTTTATTCTGGAATAATCTACCAATCAAGTGTTTCACAGGTAAGGAGAACACGTTTTTTATTAACATGTTCTTTATAAACTCAGCGTTCAAAAACGCTTCTTCTAATAATAAACGCGTGTTACCGCATGAGCCGAATCGATGTACGATCTATTTCGGGCTTCTAAATCTGGTATTTTTGTCAAATAAGGACACTTTACGTATGGTCAAATTTTAACATTTTGAATTGAATTCAAAGGATTTCCCTATGAATTTTCCCTATATTATGACGAATTTCGTATAAATAAGCCTTTTTTATAAGCAAATATGAAATTTTAGAAGTAGCAACAAAATTTTGTGCGTGTTACAATTTTTGAAAAATGCGCGATTCCGAAATGGTTCGAAAAGTACGATTTTTTTAAAGTATAAGAAAATAATGGCATGTTCCTTCAGTTCAAACTGAAGAAATTTTACATTTGACATGTAACACTTTAAAAAAAGAAGCGTCTTAGCACACCAAAAGTATTTGGTCTACGCTAACCGAATTTTGGTCTTTAAGAAGAGAGCAATGAAGTAAATATAAAATATGTTTTTACATTTTTAAGAAATCGTAAGCTGTACAAAAATGACATAAAAGCTCGGAAACATCTAAAAAGTGATTAACACTCTGTAATTAGAATTAGAAAGAAAAAGAGCCTTATTTTGTAATGCTGTCATTAATTCTGAAAGCAGACGGATATTGATATATTCCGTGAGCTATATTTTAAAATATTTATCACCATAAATTTGATAAAAATGTAATATGGGAAATGTTACCGGATGATGCAATTACTCATATTTGATCGAATTTATTTTGATACAGAGTAAAGTAAAAATAATTTGTACAAATTATTCCTGCAAGCGCAAACGTATAATATGCCAGGGGCATGATAATATGTATCAACTCTTTGATTTTCACCCATATATTTAATTATATATCCACAAATGGTAATCCCCTATATTTATTTACAAAGCTTATAAAAGGAAATCTGAGAGGAGATCAATTGCGATTACTGATGCAGCTAGGTGACAAAAGGAAGGATATTTTTGAGAGCCGAGTCTATGTAAAATTCAGTAGGGGGTTTGCAAGACGAGAGATAAGTAATAAATGTCTTACCGTATTGAGAGCAAGATAGCTCAACGCTCGGGTAAATCTTTCGATCTTCGCATTCTTGAAATTCTTTCAGCAGGTTCACTTTGGTGTTTTGATCCTGCCTCCATTGTTGAGAAGTTTCTAGCTTTGGTTCGGTAAGCGAATCATTGCTACCCTTCAGAAAAAGGAATGACGAATCCGCGATTCTGAAGAAAATAAAGCACAGCTTTAGTGTTAATGAAAATTCAATTTTCCTTAGAACTCTTTATTTTCAAAGTAAAGGCGAGAGTAAAAGTTTTCAAATTAATTGATAATATCAAACTTACTTATATCCCAACATAGAACAAATTGTCTCAGCCGAATTAGGTTCCCAATGCTTGATGCAAGCGGGTAGATAATGTCCATTTTCTGCATGATAAACTTCAAGTCTTCCTCTGCCAACGTCTCCATTCCTTTCGCTCAATCTCACTATATATGAATGTACTAAATTAGAAACTTACGTGGTCAACCTGTATCAGTTGGTAACAAGAGTAGCTGACAAAACCCGCAAACACAATTCTCTGATCTGACCATTCCGATCCAGGACCTTAAGAATGATTTTTTTAGCCCTCCGGCTGACTAAGGGTGCCCGTATCTACTGTCGGATATTCAAATTTTACGTGCGTCTATCGGATATCGCGCTTCGCGCTCGATAATGAATTTAGAATGAATTTAATAAATTAACATTATTTTAAAAATTAAAACTAAAATGAATGTAGAATTACTCGAGAAACGTTAGCAAAAATATCTCTTTAAAATCCCCATTTTTCTATGCATCATCATATTCTGAATTTTCAACGTAATTAAGTATAGTAAAATATTAAATTGTCCAAAGCTGTGTAGGCTTTGTGGTATATATTCTCATCATGACGCTCGCGTTTCGTGCTCGATTTCAGAGTATTTTTATTTTCTAAACTACCTCAAAATAAGAAGCTACAATCCTTTCTTTAGACTTTCTTCCGTATCTCGCGTTGTTATGTCAAAAATAGGATGTTTTGGTTTTTCCATAGCATTTTTGATTGATAAAACAAAAACTCTGAGTCCTATACAAAAATGGGTGAAGCTAAATTTGTAGCTATTTTGTGAAGCTACAAGTTTTCTTTTAGACTTTTTAGGTATCTCGCGTCTTTTGTCGTATTATTTGAATTTTCTATTTTTGCCTAGCAATTTCAATGAATAAATTGAAAAACAACGAGTTCTGTCCAAAAATTGTTTGAAGAAATTTTGTAGGAAATTTTAAAAGGTGAAATTCCTCTTTGGAACGTTTTTTCATATCTCACGTCGTTTGGCTCAAAATTTTAATTTTCGTTTTTTTCCATGGTATTTTCAATAAATAAACCCAAAATAAGAAGTTCTATCAAAAAATGGTTGTAATAAATTTCCTACGACTTTTTGAAAGCTATAATTTCTTTGTCAGACTTTTTCCTGTATTCACGATGTTTGGCTCAAAATGATAATTTTTCATTCTTTCACAGTACTTTCGATAAATGAAACAAAAATGACTTGTCCTATCAAAAAGTTGGTACAGGAAAAACTGTAGGCATTTTGAAAAGCTACAATTGTTCTTCTAAACTTTCTTTACGTATCTCTCGTCGTTTGGCTCAAAATTATAATTTTTTAATCATTCATAGTAATTTCGATGCCTAAAACCAAAACGACGAGTTCTACCAAAGATGATGTCAAAAAATTATAGATTTTTTGAAAAGCTACAATTCTTCTCTTAAACTTTCCTCACCATCCGTCGTCTTTTGGCGTGAAAATGAAATATTTAATTTTTGCATAGCATTTTCGATGGATAAAACCAGAACTGTTGGACGGCCGGACAAACAAGCAGACAGACAGACGCCGTCGCCAAAACTTGATTTCTGGCTTCAGAGGTTTTTAAAGCGTGGGGATACGTTGAAAAACTGAGGTACGAAATTTTGGACAAGTCAAATACTTTTTCAATCATAAATTATTATGAGTTAAAGTTAGACATTTTTTTGTGTCTCCTGTAAAATTCGCGTTTTGGCACTTTCGTCCTTTTCCTCGACGACCCTTCTTTCATTTTTTGATCATTACTCTGGGTGCAAGCTGACAAATCCAATTTTCACGTACGTATCAGGGATCACAATGCTTCAATAATTATATTCTGAGAAAAATGGATTTTTTCCGAAGAAGGGGATTTCTTTTACTATTCGAAACTTATAATATCATATGCGATTCTGGTTAATTGCACGGAAGGTCCTAAAGTGTCATGAAGGGTTTTCCTGAATTAATGTTTTGCTAAACGACTTTCCTAGCGTTTTATGTACAACACTGTTAAAAATAGTATTAAATTTAAAATACCAATGTATATTAAAATTAATATCTCAAGCATATGAAATCCCTATTTAGGTACGTGTTTATTAAATTTCATATACAATCATGATAATCGCTCAGATAATTCTATTTTACACAAAATCAAAATAAGATTATCAGTAATTTTCGATTCTTAATAATAAAACATGATACCTTCTTGCAATTATTCAAAAATAAAATTGAATTTTAAGTCGAAAAGTTCAATTACGTAAAGAAATGACAGACCTAACCTACAATCAACTATACTCACATTAAATTTCTACCATTCAGGGCAATTTTTGGAAAGAGTTCCACTTGTACGTTGCTCTTTAATCATAAAAAGCAATTCAATCGACGAATTCTAGATTGTTACTTCAATTGCGAATATTTTATAAGATTTAAAGAAATAAAAGCACTTTGAGTTTTCAAGCACGCTGCTATACCGACATGTATATTAAATTTAATATAAAGTGTACAGCTATTCATATTTTAATGTATATTAAATTTCAATTCCCGTGTATGAAAATGACTTCATATACATTTGTATTAAATTTAATACAGATTTTTCTAACAGTGAATGCTTTTTCAAAACTCAACAAAATTTACAAATAAATCGTGTAGAAAATGCTTGAAATCGGTATGTCAACAAAATGAATCTCTTTGAAAGCTTCTTGTTTTTAAATGTCTTAAAATTCTGTTTCTAATGATTCTTCAAAAATGAATCAAAACTTTGTAGAATAAGGTGAGAATTCTCGATTTTAGGGATTTTAGAGGATTTTTCAAATTTCAAGGAAAAAAGAGGTAAAAAAGGGGGATAGACTAGTCGTCCCGAAAATTCGGGACGTCTAGCTAACCTTTTCCCTCGCAGCAAAATGATATCTTTGGCATATCCCTAGGATATCTCGGCAGGATATGGGATATCCTGAAAAATGTCCCAAAAATCTTCCGGAATATCCGTGGCATATTCCAAGGATATTGGATATATGATTGGCAGTGGAATCAAATATTTCTGAAATGTATATTAATTGAAATATGTAGAATGCCTGAAAACATAAAGATTCAAAAACATCCGTTTGAAAAAACCGCTTTATACAAATGTCGAATATTCGGTTTCTTTCAAATTCTATCTCAGTATAATTGTAAAAAAATGATCACTGCAAGTTATTTTCATAACCAATACAGCCTATTTACAATAAAAAACAAGCCACTTTCTGAAAATTTTTAATTTGGTTGTTATTGTATCTGTAACTGCTCTAAATTACACAGTTTAGAGATTGCACTTTTCATCAAAATCAGTTTTTATGATAAAAAACAATGAAATTAATATGTACCGCGTTGATTTACATAATATAAATAAGAATAGCTTGTAATCGGGCACGAATATTCGAGAAATGGTTGACTTTTGTTAAAGCGTCACTTAATATTGCGCGGCAGTTTTCGCACGCTGACAGCCATAATGGAATTTACCTGGAAGTGACTTCAAAGGGGACTCTACTATTATTGGACACTTTATAATGTTGTACTTTGTATAAAATCACCGTAAAAATACCTAATATTGTTAAATTATTTGTTATTCTATTGATACGATTGAATATACATATAAAGCAGTAGATATATCTGAATTTACAGAAATATACTAAATTAAAGAATTGGGATATCTTGGGGACATCCTTGGCATATTAAATTGGGACATTAATCGAATATCCTCAGGATATTCTGAGATATCCTTGGGATATTCCAGGTATATCGAGATTTGCGCCCTGTAAGATATCATTCACAATATCCCTAGATTCTCCTGGGATATGCCCAGGATATCCTCGGAGATAAATGGGATATCCCACCGACATCTCATGTTGTGAGGGTTGTAAAATATTGGACTAGTCATCCCGAATTTCGGGACGACGAGAGACTTCGTTAAATAAAATAAAATGGGAACAGAAAATTGTAATTAAATTGAGAAATAAACAGTTTTGGCCATAGAATGATACAATAATTACAATCAGCGACTTACAGCAATTGCGTTCGTCCTGACCCCAGGGGCAATCCATGAATCCATTACAAACGTGAGAAGGCGACATACATCTTTTTTCCCCACAATGAAGAGTTGTTGGCTCCAGATTAGAGTTTCCTAAATTTTCCTTTTTCCATTTCTTATTGTGTGTTGATATGATTTTTCTCTTTTCACTACATTCGCCACAGTCAATCTCGTCTGACTTATCAGCACAATCCACGTGTCCATCGCATCTCCAGTCAACAGGAATACATCGAGTTGAGTCGCATTGGAAACCATCGATGCATACTGGAACACAATTAATTTTAGATGCTTCAGATTCACAAGCCTTCCGATTAAAAATTATTTAAATCCAGAATTTCCATATTCCAAAACTTTATATTTAAAAAATTCAAATTTTAAGCTATAAAATGTAAAAGTGATTTTTACTTCAGGGTTCATTGAAAAACTACGTCACACTGCCAGGGAAAAGGAAGGTTAACAGGTTTTGTGACGATTTGTGACGTAGGGGGGATGGTTTTACGCAGAATGTGACATCGCATTTGACAAACGTAAATATGAATAACACTTTAGTGAAATGTTTGAAAACGTAAAATTAGTGATTATATTCTACAAGTAAAAGATCTAAATAGAGACTCCATAATCTTTCCCCTATTCCACTCTTTACCACTTTTTTCAAGAATTCTCCTCTTTTCCCCCTGTTTTCGAACAACTTCCCTTTTATCGTTTTTTTGATTAAACTCTAACGGAATTAATAGAACACAATAAAAAAATCCAACTATTTTTCGTTGGAAATCAGTTCTTTTGGATAAAGTTCCGAATGGCGCTGACCACCGATTTTTTTTGAAACTCCCTATATTCATATATTTTGACACGCTGATTACGAAAATCATAGCGAAAATTTTATTTTCATCGTGAAAACCAAAAACCCCCATAAAAATCATGGTTTTACACGTTTATTTCGAGAACGATAAAAAATTTCAAGAAATAATTTTTTGTAGGAGTGAAAATTTTCGAGATATTTCATGACAAAGGTGAGAATTGCATGCCTAGCCGCTGCCGAAAACGTAAGTATTCCTTTAACCAATCACTGTAGTTATATATTTTTGATTTTATTTAATTTACAAAACACGTGAAAATCTTTCGCCTTTTACTAAAGATTTCCGGGTTAAATTTCCAAAAAGCGCTTATCTCTGATTAATTTGAAACTTCTGTGACCAATTACAGAGATGCTTTCCCGCTTCCCAGGGTTGCCCTTTCGCCCTTAACGCGACGTTGGAAAGGGATAGGGGTTTCACAAACATTATTTCTGTGACCAGCCACAGGGGTTTCAAATTAATCGGATGATTTACGTGTTTTATAAATTGAATGAAGTAAAAAAAATATATAACTGCAGTGATTGGTCACAGGAATACTTACGTTTTTGACAGGAGCTAGGCATGAAATTTTCATCTTCATCATCAAATATTTCGAAAACTTTCACTCGTAAGAAAAAATGCATGATACAATAAATATGCATTTTGATAAGTTCTACAACTTTTGCTGAAATCATTTATTTTCATTTTCAATCTTTCTCGAGATAAACGTGAAAACCCCTTATAAAAATTCATCTCTTTTGGTAGAAATTTTATCATTTTTGGTTGAAAATGGAACTTTTTGGTTAAAAATTAATCTGCTTTGGTTGAGGATTCAACTATTTTGCTAAATATTCCTCGTTTTTGATTGAATTCAACTGTTCTTGATATAAATTTTAAATCTTTTTTTTAAGTTAAAATATCAACTATTGTATTTTTTGTCGAGAATAATTCTGTTTTCTTTTAAACTTTAACTAATTAGTAGAAAGTTAAACTCCTTTGTTAAAAATTAATTTTTCTCATTAAAGATTCATTCCTTTAGTTGAAAATTAAACAATTTTGTTAAAAATGCGTTCATTTTACTAAAATGTAACTATTAAGTTGTAAATCTAGTTTGGTTGTTGAAAATGTAACAGTTTTGCTGAAAGTTCATCTTTTTGGCTTGAAAATTCAACTATCTGTTTAAAAATTCAAATGTTTGTGGTTTTTGTTGGAAATGTTTTTTGTTGGAAAATTCGATCATTTGCTTGAAAATTCGTCTTTGTAAGTTGAATGTTCAACTTTTTGGTCAAAAATTAACCTAATTGGTTGAAAATTCGTCTCATTTGCTTGTAAGTTCGACTATTTGCTTGTAAATGCAACTGTTTGGTTCATTAATCTTGTTGCTGTTAAAAATGCAACTATATGGTTGAAAATTCATCTTTGTAGGTAAAAAGTTCAAGTATGTGGTTACAAATTCCACTATTTTGCTTGAAAGTTCATCTACTTGGTTGGAAATGCAACTGATTGGTCTTAAATTAATTGGATTTTGTTGTTGAAAATTAAACTATTTGGTTCAAACATCATCTTTCTTGGTAAATATTTTCATTTCATCAATAGATACTCTTCATTGCGGTGAAATAGTGTGATCATAGAAATTAGATAAATAGGGATTTGGCTGTAAATGAAAGAAAAATTTATTATTTTGTCAAGTATTACAAAACCTATTCAAAAACTCCGTATCTTATTTTCTAGATTTTCTAAAGCCATTATCAAACTTCTATACATCTTCCATTATTTTCGAATCTTTGCAACAAAGATTATGAAAAGTTTTCAATCGAGAGAATCACAATAGAAAAACAGATTTTCAATTTACTCATATTTATATTTCATTATAAGATTATAGAATATTAATCCGGGATAAAAACAGAATGAAGAATAAAATGATTAATATTAGCATTGGGGCAAGTAATTGTGAGCGTTTTATCGAAAAGAAGCTGAACACTGTGCTTCTATTTGCGAGATAAGTCGCCCATCTTAATCCTCTTTGGTTCCGTGAGACGACTTCCAAGGTGTCATTGATCGATAAGCCTCTTGTATTTACGTAGCTGTCAAAAATTTCTAATGGCCACAAACCCTCTCTGAGTACTTTGTCGATAAAAACTGTCGATTCTCATTTATAAGTCTATAAAACACTCTACTGATCTTCAATACTGCCGTCCTAGGTAAAAAGATACATAAGTGACTTTGCGGTTCAGGGTTATCTCTTAAAACTGGCAATCGAAAAGACGACCTAAACGACAATGTCACTTATGTATCTTTCTACTTTGAACAGCAGACTGATTAAATAGATTAATATTGAAGAGCTCAAGAGAAAAATGTATTTGAGTAGCATAATGAAAAAACCGCTGGAAAGTAGTACTACGGATTTAGTACGGGCAAATGAACAAATTTGGTACATACTATATTGCCATATTTAAATATTTAAAAAGTTTTCTTCTCACAAGGTTTGATACAAATTTTCAAATCTATAATATTTATCATGATGACAGTAGGTTACAGAAGACTTTCAAATAGGTCAATCGATTTATCTTGAGAAAATAAGCATTTTTGGTAATTATTATGTTCTTGTATTCCTAATATTAAATACAAATGACTTATAAGCTAAATATTGAAAAATTCAAAAATTTTTGAGGATGCAAATTCTTTTCGAGTTAGCAATACAAATTCTATCGAATTATATAAAAAAACGACCCCCTTGTTCCACTACTTTCGGAGTTATAATAGAAAGAGTATTGTTTTCACACACACATAATATTCACTAGCTATGTACCTCACCTGAAATTTTGTAATTAACTAGAACATTGTGCGCGCTCACGAATCACCCTTTCTTTAGAAAAAAATCTCGGTTTATTTTCCAACTTTTTGTTATGGATTTTACAGAAAATCTTATATGAATTGAGAACATTGTATATGACTTTCAGAAGTTTCCTTATTATAGCGAGAAAATTCCAGTAAGTTCAATATGAATGACACCCTTTTTTCCACTTGAAGTTCTTTAAAATTGGAAGATTATTTTACTCATTGACCCATTTATTTACCATTTACCGCATTTTCTGGGCATATTTGTCACGTAAATTTATTAAATTATTTGGTTTTTATATTAACATTTTATTTTTAAAGTTCAAGAGTAAGAAAAATGTGACATTTATGTTCATGATGAAATTTAGCACAATCGGTTAATTTTGGCTAGTTCTATTAAAAAATTGAGCTTCTCTTTACATATTGATCCTGTAATATAACAAATTTCACTTCACAACTTTACATTTTAGAGGTTTTTCATATTTTTCAAGATGTATACCTGATGAAAAGAAAGACGGAAAAATCTGGAATCTACAGGGTATTCTAATCAGTTTTTGTTCGAATCATCCTGTAAATTTGACTTTAGTCCCAGGATTTTTCTTCAAATATTTTATTAAATTTTCAAGATTTACGCTAATCGTGAATAGCCAATGAAAACCTTTTTTGATTCACAATTCAAGTACTTAGTTAATGGTGGAACTAATTTATTAACAATTCATTTTTTTGGTTGATGATTCATCATTTTCTTTCAAAAATCTTTTTTTTTTGTACAAAATTTACCTATTTTCTTCAAATGTTTTGTATTATTTTTGAACTGAAAATTCCATGTTTGGTTGAACATTTATCTTCTTCAATTGAAAATTCAACTATTTGGTGAAAAATTTCTGGATTTTGTTGAAACTTTGTCTTTTGTGGTAGAAAATTAATCTTCTTGGTGACTAACTCACCTTTTTGGTTAAAAATGCATGCAGTTTGTAAAAAATTCATTTCTTCGGCTTGAAAATTAGTTTTTTTATTGAAAATTTTACTATATCATGTTTGTTTGAAAATCAATCTTCTTTAGTTGAAAATTCAACTAGTTTTGTGGAAATTTCTGTATTTTGTTAAAAATTATTCTTTTTTAGTAGAAAATTAATATTTTTGGTTAAAATTTCATTTCTTTGGTAGACAATTTATTTCTTCAACTAAAAATTGAACTATTCCATATTTTGCCGAATATTTTTTTTAATGGGCATTTAATCTTTTTGGTTAAAAATTCATCTGTTTGGTTGAAAATTTATTCTTTTTAGTTCAAAATGCATCTATTTTGTTGAAAATTTGTCTTTTTTTGGTAGAAAATTCATTTTCTTGGTTGAGGATTCAACTATTCGGTTAAAAATTTTTCTTTTTCTTTAATGAAGATGCATCATTTTAGTTAAAATTTCATTTCTTTAGGTAAAAATTCAACAAATTTTGTTGAAAATCCTTTTTTTTTAAATGAATTCAGTTGGAAATTCACTTATTATGTTGAAAACTCGTCTTTTTTAGTCGAAAATTCAATTATTTTGGTAGAAAATGCATATGTTAAGGTTGTAAATTAAACTTTATTTTCAAACATTCGTCTTCATGACTTAAAAACTCAACATTTTGGATGAGATTATTTTTCTTTATTGATTGAAAAATCATTCATGGTTGAAAATGCAACTCTTGTGTTGAAAATTCTTATTTTCGGGTTTAATTTAATAGTTTTTTATTGGAAGTTGAAATATTTTTTGGTGCAAATATCAACTATTATTCTTTTGGTTGAGAATTCATTTTTTTATCAAAGATTCATTAGACTGGTAGAAAATTTAACTATTCTGTTAAAAATTCCCTTTTTCTTGGTTAAAATTTGTTTATTTTAACTGAAAATGTAATGATAAAATTTTACATTTTTGTCAGTTTTATTGCGGACACAAATGGAGGATGTTTAAGCGTTTTTTTATTCTTAGTAAAGGATCCGGAATGGTGTTTTATAAATGGGATATGTGTTAGAATTTTTTTTTTTAATTCCAGGCTTCATAATTACTTTTTGATCGCGCTGTTGTTTTTTCAGAGAAATCTGTTCTTTTGTAAAATTTATAGAAGACCAGTCTGTAGTTTTATATCTTTTCATTTTCCAATTTTATATAAATTTTATAGAACATTTCGTCGTTTTGTAAAACGTTTATAGAATAATCTGTCATATTGTAACAAAATTAAAAACAAATCTGTCGTTTTATTGAAATTGTACACAGCATATAAACGGTTTAACGCTTTAACTTTTTGTACGGTTTGCAAAATTTAAACAAGACGACTGACTGGTTTTTGATTTTTTTACAATATGACGGATATTGGAGATATTGGAAAATGAAAAGATATAACACGAAAGACTGGTCTTTTATAAATTGTACAAAAGAACAGATTTCCCTGATAAAACAGCGCGATCAAAAAATATAAAATATTATTAAATCTAAAAATAAAATAAAAAAATTAAGTCATATCTCATTTACAAAACACCATCCTGGATCCATCCTAGATTCGCACAAAAAATTTCTGAACGAATGACCTACTCCCTAAGGAACGTTGATATTTTATCTGATCCTAAATTTGTAGCATTACAAACATATTCATTTTTATTTATTTATTTAATTGTATTTTTAATTTAATCTACATCATTTTTGGCTTATTTCGTCCTTGAAAATATTATCTACAATAATAGAATTGTAGATAATATTTCAAAGAAAAAAAAACTATCAATAATAATTGCTGAATAAAAATAATTATTTTTCTAAAGCAGAAGAAAAAATAAAAAAGTTCAAATAACAAATGTTAAATAAACAAGAAGAGATTTAATTACTTTTATTTGTTATATTCAACAATTTTGTATAGAATATTATCATAATTATGAAATTAATTACTTCAACGTAATATTGACTATAAATTATCCAAATACTATCTACATTTGCATAATTATTGTTTTAAAATTAATCGATTCAAAGCAATATACTATAGAATTCATAGCATCACTATTGAACTCATAAAAATGAATATTGTTTCACTGAATATTCATTTGTATCGATATCATCTGTTTGAACGAGGGCGAATTTACGGCTTATTGATGATTCAGTAGCATTTTTTCGCAATGTGTGATAAAAAAATCAATCTCAAAACAAAAGAATTTTAAACAAGTAAAAAGACGAATGCAGCAATGTGAACGGAAAGTGATGAAAATTGATATTATTAGATAATCAATTAATATATTAAATTAACTCATTAAATTATTTGTTATCAAATATTCCCATATTAATCTACTAACTCCTTTCTATTAAATAATCTTCTCATTAAACGTTTTTGAACGCTTATTCTTCTCAGATAAGAATATAATACACCCTTATCATGATTTTAATTAGATTTTCCCTAGCAGATTGTAAATTTAGTTTATCGCAAACTGTATCCGTCTAATCTACTTCATCTGTATACGAGAAACAGCATGTTGACGTTAATCGATAAACCGTTTGTGTAGGAGAAGCGACTGACTTAAAATTACTAATAACCGTTTCAAGAACCTCAATATTCAGGGCGAATGATATATCTGCCATATTTCCCTTGCAACACGTGCAAAATACAGGATTCATACATTCATTTACTAGTCAGTGAATTTTTCTTTGCTCAAACATAAGCGCCCTATATTAAACTATCTGTCTAAAATTTTTAGCCGTTTCATGAACTGCGCTACCACCGTTAGAAAATTAGTGTAAAACAGAGTTTTAGTATCTATTCTAACCATTTCATGAAACGACTAACGTGCCACCGAACATATGGTGTAGGAAAGTTAAATCAATATTATTTTAAGTAATTTTGTTTGAAGTGAGGGGAGCGTTTTTAGGAAGCAAGCACAAAGATTTTGTGAAAAATAAATTTCCTTGACAATATAAAACTTTAATTTTGTTTTAAATGTCCTTCTAATCATTATAGCGAAAAATTGCAACAGAACATAAATGTTGTGTTTTTTCAAATAAATTTTACTCTTTAAACATGAGTAAATTAAAATTATACGTTTGAAGAGCTGTGGGAGTAAGAATACTTATATAAGGAGCCTCTTATTTATATTTTATTTATATTATTTATATTTATGCGATATTTTTTTCTTGCCTGAATTAAATGGAGCGAAAATTTTATGTGTCAGAACTTTGAGGGAAAAGTCTTATTGACACTACAATGTGTTATCAAATATTTTGTTAATCTTCGTCCATACGTACTGAACTATGTTTTTATAATATCAATTAACCAATTGTAAGACTGTAATGGCGACTTTAAAAAATTATAATAATTGAAGATTACACTATATGTGCTGGATAGCACGTTAGACAGATAGTGAAACTCTGATCTATTATACTGTCTAAAGGTGCTTGCGCACCTCATGAAACGGCCAACATTTCTAATAGATAATGTAACTTTTGATTATTACACAATCCGCTAGCAGTTCATGAGCTGTCTGGACATTTCATAAAATTTCTAAAATCGATAACTATTAGGGATATGTAAAAATCATTTTTGCTTATTTCAATGGAAAAAATGAATTTTAGAATTATGGATATAAAATTCACAATCACTTGAAGAGTGTCCTACCCTTCAGAATTCGTGGTAAAGTTGAGATTTTCTACATCGACGAATTCTCACAGAAGTTTCTCGCTTCTCCTTACTGATTTCTTAAAAGAGACAAGCTTGCTTTTCCGTAAATGTTTGCACTTCGATGCACTTAAGTCCTTCAGGAATCCGACACATTGCATTTAGCGTGAAGCACTTGCTATTATATTACACAAATTTTTCATTTTATACGGAAGCATTATTAATGACGTTTTAAAATAAAATTCATTCTCAAAATTATGCCACGCAAATGACAAAAAATGTAATAAAGATCAATTTGAAAATGTCTACATTCTATCGAATCTTGTATGAAATATCACAAGAACAAGAATGCCAACAAATAGAAGCTTGCAATCTCGGCCGAGAAAGTGAATGAAATTCTGAAAGGAAGATAAAAACTCAGTGGGTAGTCACGTGCAGATGAAAAAATGGAAGAAAGATAAAAAATCAAATTAAAAAAAGATCCAGATTGGAGGGTGGTCATCGACATTCCGCGTACCTCCACTCCTTTTAGATACTTATTTGTTAAGCTTCACAGTTTAATCTTAATTAACCGCAAGGTTCAATTAAATCGATTTATCAGGGTGATCTCGTGGCTTCAATCAAAGACCGGTGTTCGGTTATTTCAATTCCAGTGTTTCCCTCTGGATAATTACAACTGCTCGACAATACACCATCAAACTTTCCCAGTCCCTCTGTCCCTATCTCTCTTTCCTCCGATTCAATCTATAGCAGTCTATTCTGGATTCGTCCGCGGTGCAATTCTCACCACTGATCGATACTGTATCTCCATGACGAATTTGTGAAAATGATAAAATTACAAATTTATGCATGGATTGCAAAATATTCTGACTACGTTGCAGAGAAATGTAACATTTAAAAAATTAAAAAGTAGATATCGACACAACTATTTAGAGATAGGCAACGTGAATTAAAAACACTTTTTTGAGGCGCCTTATCCTATTGATATACCCATCATTTTCTGAACAGTTGATACCTTTTAAGAAAACTTCTGATTGCCTTTGCCGGGATACTAGTTGTAAGAAAATTTCTCGGCAAATATGATGGCCTCAAGCCAGTTAGTCGATCAATAAATAAACAATGAACAAAAACGGTCAAAACAATTAAAAATGCAGCTAATTGAATTACTTTAGCTAAGACAATCGAAATAATAATAAACTAAACGATTAATTGGTAATATAGGTTTAGTATATTTATAAAAACAAATGATACTATGATGATACCGACGCGACAGAGGGGTTATCGTAGGTTATCAATAAAATTAATTGTTTTACTTTTACATTCTCATCATATAATGAGAAGGTATTAGATTTGTGTAAAATTTGACCCCACCCCCCATCCCGTTTTTGTCAAATTTCCACGTTTTGAGATCCCCTGAACCCAAAAAACAGGTTTTTACAAAATTTCTGTCTGTTAGTCTGTAGATTTTTAGTTTGTTAGCACGATAACTTTCGAAAAAATTAACAGATTGGATTGGCCTTTGGTATACTCTTCAAGTGTCGTAAAATGAAGGTCAAGTTCGTTAGCTAGCTATTTTGGATGAAAATTCAAAAAGTGAGCACATTTTCAAAATTGTTGAGACCACTTTTTTTCAAGATTTGAAAATCCTATGTACGCTTATTAGTAGTCCTCAAAAAGACGAACAAAATATATTGATGACTTTTTCTGATAAAAAAAATTACCGGAGTTGAAGCATTTTCAAAATTCTAAAACAAATATTCCGGCATCAAGATTCGAGCCCGTACTTTCCGGCGTGGATTCTTTTAGAGTTGTTTTTCTCGTGAATGGCTCAAAGATGGATCTTAACTACTTTAGCATATTACAAGTTTGGTAATTACCTATTACTAAGAGGAGTATGTATCGAAACAAAATTGCGAAGGGTGTAGTGCCCCTTATAAAGTAAATTAGTGACAGTCTTTTCACTAATTCAATATTTAAAAAGGTGACCAGAAATTTTGATCGTTTTTGCTGAATTTATTCGATTAACCGGATTATTATTTTACTGTTTAAACCGTTTTTTCTTTATTCATTTATTGATCTATTAATGGATTGAAACAAAAAGAACTATTAAAAAGCTTTCATTCGGCGAAAAAAACAGCAGGTAGCAACACAATTTTTTGTTTACCCAAATTCGAAATGAAATGAAATTTGAGTGTTTGCTGAGTTTCTCATCTTAATAATCATAAAAAAATGATGAAAAGGAATGAGCAAATATGCTTTAGCACATACAGGACATTTGTAGATAATAACATTTGTGCGTCCGGAATTTACGACTGTTAATGTCAACCACAAACGTTTTAACGTCCCATGCAGAAGCGGCCTAGGCATCATATAATTACTTTTCCAGGAAATGAAATGCCTCTTCATGTTATATAACACACACACATCATCCACGGATCTGGATGCTTCCCCTCCTGCATCAGAATTTCACGACACATTGTACTCCTGAAGTAATGAATGGAAATTATTTTTGTCCATCAGGTGCGACTTTAATTCTACTCTGAAGATAATAAATAATTAATTTAACCTGGTTGACATTAGGCATCTTAAATTAAACAATTCTACACTATTTAAACTATTTACTTTTAAACTTAGTGAGCATATAAACTGATTTCCTGGAATAAATTTAATTATCGCAGTTCACAGAAACGAGAGGATAGAACTATCTACAGAATAAACTGAAAACTCATTACCGCTGATTTTAGCTTCCGGTGGGATAACTTTTGTTTTTATTCTGAAAATTTTATTCCGATTCAAAAATGAAGAAAATAAAGAGCTTGACGAGAGGGAACAATGCGCATCGCACAAGCGCCATATAGTTGACAATTAGCCTCATTTCCTAGCTGCATTGGGGAAAACCTCTGCATTTTGCACCAATGAAGAGAACAGCGGGAAAGTGTGGAAAAGTCCCCCAGCCGCGAGAGACAAAAGGGTTTCGCGCTCTGTTGGCCCTCCTCTATCTTCTGATCGGCTGACATAAATATTGCCCGGAAAGCATTGTTCGCGAAAACAATGATCCCAGACGACTCTCAATTGTTTACTACACTCATCTTTTGTCGCTCGCTGGATATCTCACGCCGCTTGCTTGCACTTTTGATCTCCGAATATCCACCATTCTCTATTTGTGAGAAAACGTTGATCAATTTTATTCGAAATTGTTTAAAAACTGAAGGGTATTTTCTGAATAGAAATCAATTATTAAATTTGGCTCATATTGAGATAGATGTCTATTATGGTAGCTAATATATAAAAGAAGATTTTTTAATATGAGGGAACACTCCCCAAAAACCCTTCAATTTCGTCGAAAATAGGCTGTAAATTGTTCTCAAATTCTTTCGATAACACGAAATATATTTCCACTATGAGTAAACTACTCCAAAATGAACTCTGAACTGTAAAAAGATTGAAACACCACCCATGGAAATTGAAAAACACCCTTCTTCAAGAACAAAAAATGAATTCTCTAACTTCTTCCAGTTTTCAGTGTTCTCTGATAATATATAATAATACCTTGTCTTATATAAGTGGCATAAACCACCTTCAAGACAAATAAACAACCCTGAAACGTTAAAACATATTTTCTCATATGATACAGTAAAAAAAATATTTAATTTCACTTTTATTTTAATTAAAAATCTTAAAAAACCTTCAGAAAAGGTAATCCTAAAAAGAAAAACTGTAGAAAATTGAAAACTCACCGCTAAAAACGTAAAAAAACACTCGTCCGTGTGAAAAAAAAAATAAATTCGCGAGCTTCTTCCAGTTTTCAGTGCAGATATTTTATGTTTTTCCATTGGGAAATAGACTGTCTTAAAACACCCCTTTGTATAAAAAACTATTCATTTTGAAGATTATTTATAGGTTTTTCTACTCAAATCAACAAATTTCATGTAACTTGCATAGAAAAGGTTCTTAAATAATGTATAATAATACTTGCAATATACAGGTAGCAAAAAACAACCCTCAAAATTCATAAACCGTCCCGAAACGTTAGGATATCGTACATTCTCGAATCATCTGAACCTCCGGCTTTTCATGAGTCAGCGCGTTCACCAGCTAATTATGCCACTGAGACCTCAATCGAACACCGAGAAATATAGTCTATACTTAATTTTTTCTTCTTAAAAGGGAATGCTTAAATGATTTCAAGGGGTGATATTTCAAATTTTAAACAGCTTTTTACATTCTCATTCTAATGAGAAGGTATTGGTTTTATGTAAAATTTGACATAGTCGGTTTTCATCAAATCTCCACGTTTTGAGACCCCCTGAGCCAGAAAAAACGGTTTTTACCAAGGTGTCTGCCTGTCTGTCGTCTGTCTGTCTGTAGCCACGATAACTTTCGAAAAAATGATCAGATTTGATTGAGCTTTGGCACACTTTTTTATGGCCGAAAAATAGAGAACGAGTTCGTTAACCAGCTATTTTTTATGAAAATTCAAAAAGTGAGCACATTTTTAAAATTTTTGAGACCACTTTTTTTGAACATTTAAAGATTCTATGTATGGTTATTAGTAGTACGCAAAATGACGAACAAAATATTCTAGTGACTTTTCGCGATAAAAAAAAAATTACTGGAGTTATAGCATTTTCAAAATTCCAAAAAACAAACGAAAATGTACATTTTAAGCCGAAAAACGCACGATATGAAAAAAAGTGAAGAGGAGAAAAACGTTGCTTTTTGAACACCCTATAATATTTTCATAACAACTTTTTGAATTTTTTGAAAAATAAAAAATTCAAATTTTGATCGCACAAAAAAATAATGAAAAATCAAAAATTCCATTTTGCTGTAAAACTATGCAAGATACGAGAAAAGATCATCCCACCAAAATTGTGCACCCGAAAAAGATCTACAAATTTCTTATCATTCACTTTTTGATATGACGCGTATTTTTTGTTTTATTCGTAAAAAACAGCATTGAAAATAGAAAAATCAAATTTTTAGACGAATAACACGAGCTACGAAAAAAATGACAAGAACAACATTTTTTCATCCAAGGAAGAGGTACAAATTTGTTGGAAATCATGTTTCGATAGGATGCGTAGTTTTTGTTTTATTCGTGAAAATAACATTGACAGTACAAAAATCAAATTTTTGAAAAAACAATGCAAGGTACGAAAACAGATAAATGAACAAAAATTGTGCATTCAAAAAAGATTTACAAACTTGTAATCAATTTTTGTTGTAAGAATATATTCAAAATGAAAAAATTAACTTTTTTGAAAAACGGCACAAGCTAAAATAAAATTTTTGTGAATAAAATTTGTCGCCTAAATTATATCATTATTTTTCATTTGAAATCAAATACAAATTTAGTAATTTGTATATGAAGAACATATAACACGAAGCATAAAGTGCACGCTCAGTTTATTTACCAAATCGCACGCCATAAGTGCGTTCAAACTTTTTTGTTTCTATCATACGGTGCACAGAACCGAGCGTGGAACGCAAGGTTCAAATGATTTTCAAATAAAATATCGAGCGCGAAGCGCGAGTGTCTGGATGAGAATGTGTTCCTTAAGGTCGATAGAACCTTGAGTAAATAAAGTTCCTTTTCAGTCTAAAATAAAAACAAATTTAACAATCACTTAATATGTAGAGGTTTTGATAATTTTATAATATTTGCAAACTGAAGCAGTTCAGAATATTTTAGAATTTAAAAGTAATAAAATCGATTCACATTGAGAGAAAAATATTATTACGCTACTGAATGACCTCTCCGAAATTCCTAAACGAAAGGGTAATGCATATAGATATTAAGAATGTAGCTATTACGTGAAACGAGTGCGAATTGAAGAAAACTTGATGATTGCGTGCGCACTCATCAATGAAAAAGAGGGGATGAACGGGTCTAATGAATGGAGAGACCCACTCGATACGAAGAAGGATCGAAGAAGATCACTCTGCGTTTGGTACCGATAACGACAGGTGCTTTCGCCAGGACGGGCTCCTTGCGCTTTTAAACCAGCTCCAAATTCGTGACAGGTCGAACTATTCGTGCGAAGCTAACTCGGAAACTGATGTTTTAGGTATTGTCCAGGAGGATCCTAGTGTTTCAAATATTTATAAATTTATGATTTAATTTTGGATTATTTTAATTAATAGCATTTAATATATGGGCCGTAAGGAAGTTGATCTTTTCTTAACCCGTTAACTATGGGAACCTAACGATCAACCCCTTTTGAGCACTAACAGAATATAAATGCTATCATATCGTTTTGGTGAAAACTAGGTAATTTAAAACCAATTAAATTTTGGAAGCTTCGAGAAAATGACTTTTCTTTAACCTGTGTAAATATGGGCACTAAAAAGTCTTTTCCCTGTGTCTCAAAAAATTAATTCTGCCTGGTGATAATTACATCTATCAACTCATTAAAAGAATACTTAAAGTGAAATCTAGAATTGTAAGTATTGGTAATCAATTGAATTTTCAACTCATTCAGACATGGGGACTCATTCAATGATTTTCCTGACATTACGAGCCTAAATATTTCACACTTTATAACTCGCGAATTAAAATCAAAGAAAAAGAACACTAAAACAATCCTGGACATTCTCAACGCTAAAGAAAACTAAATTCAGTGAGGTTCGCGAAAATGAATATTGAGAATCGAAACGGTTGATAAAACGTTAAATCAAATCAGAGAGAAACTTTCAGGAATCCCTTTCGCTTTTGTGATCCCACATCCTTTTCTTTTCACAAAGTCAATTTACTTAGGGTTGAAATCTTAATCGTGGTCGCTAACAAAATCTTTTATTTCAGATTTAAAGCTCTATCAGGATTGGTGCCGATGGATATATTCGGGACCAATTTCCTGAACGGAGAAAATTAAATCGGTCGAAAAATCAACGGCTATAGACATGTCTCTATAACTAAGATTTAGCGATACAATTAAATTTAGAATCAATCTAGCTCAATGAATAAAAAAATGAATACTTGTTAAAGATTAAGGATCGAAAAGTAGAATAATGCTACAAAACAAACTTTTTCTTTTCATCGAAGTCGAACACGAAGTTGAAAAATCTAGAGCAACCGAGCGTAAAGCGCGATGTAGATACGCCCGAGCGCGTAGCGCGAGGTGAATACATAATCGAGCGCGAAGCGCGAGATCCAACAGTTGCGCGCCCCAGGCGCGCTCAAACTTGCGAGCGAAGCGAGCCGCGCGCGAAACGCGCGATGAGAATGTGCCCGCAAAGCGGGCAGATTTTTTTTATTATCTTTGTCGTAAAGGCAGTTCATATCACTTTGAAGCAAAACAAGATAAATAAGTTTAATGTATATTATATATGAGAAAATATGATTCTTTACGTTTCGGGATGGTTTATGCTCCTTAAGGACGGTTTTACCACTTATATATTTTCCGAGACCTTTTCATACGTACTTTGTAAAAAATTTATTAAATTAAATAGAAAAATCTATAATTAAACCTTCAAAGCAGTAATTTTTCACCCATGAGGGTGTTTCAGGACAACAATTTTATAAACAAAATTTGTTGGGCGATTATTCAACTTGTAATTCACGAACTGTCAAGTCTTGCAAGTAATTTCACTGAAAAATGAAAGGAGATCGACAATTAGTTTTTTGGTCTTGAAAAGGGTTGTTTTTTTGTTTATACTCAAAGAAATCTCCTCTGGTGTCAAAAGAATATTTCTTGATACAAATGGAATCTTCTTTTACATTTAAAGTTAAGAGAATTTTCATTCGTCACCGAGGAATTCTTTTGCAAAAAATATTATCAGTTTGCGACAAACTTGACCTAATGTTGCAGCTAAATAATTCTGTTTCACAAGGAGAGGTCGCGAGATGTGCGTCGCTGATTCGACTGGGGCTTCACAGGGTGAAAGTACATGAAAATCCATTAGGTGCGTATTTTGTCTTTCGATCCAATGCGTTCGAGCGTAAGTACTCAAACCTCGATATCTCAGAAACTAAGGACGCAGTCCAAAGCATAATAGGCAAGAGAACGATACTTTTGTTTTAAGGCAACTTTTTCTAGATGTGGTTTTTCAACTTTTCAACACTGTTTTATTTCATTATAGTTTGTAATTCAATTCTATTATTGAAAAGTTTGATTATTTAAATTCATATCTGACTCTTTTATTTTGTACGTGTTTTTTTAATCACTCGGAAGAGAGACGCTAAACTCTTTGAATCATCACCATATTCACATACTTATTCTGAACGATTAGTAATTACAATTTTAAGATAAAGTTCCGAAAAGTACTTACCTCCGATCTATTTGAAACTTTTATACCGATGTATTTTGACTTGCTGATTACGAAAATAATGGTCAAAATACCAAAAAATTTGATTTTCAAGGTCAAAACCCCTAAAAACCTATAAAAATTATGTTTTTTTCGCTTATTCAATTTAGTATTGAAAATTTACAAAAAATCTTCAAACAAAAGTTGTAGATCTTCTAATAAAACACCTTTCATGTCACACACAGTTTTTTGAAAACCCATTATTTTTTTAGAAAAAATAGAAAGTGTTGGTACAAACTGTAGAACTGCTTGGAATGGGACTTGTTGCACTCCTGTCCACCACGCGACGTTGTACAGGGGAAGGTATATGACCTACATTATTTGTATGAAAAGTCACGGGGGTGCCTTCCCGGCCCCATGAGACTACATTATTTCTGTGACCAGTCTCACGAGACGTTGGGAAGGGGGAGGTATGTGACCTACATTATTTATGTGGCTAGTCACAGGGGTGTCTTTCTACCCCCCATAAGACGTTGACAAAGTGTAGGGTTTTGACCAACATTATTTCTGTGACCAGTCATTTGGGTGCCTTCCCGCCCCCACGATACTTTGGAAAGCGGTAGGGGTTTGACCAACATTATTTCTGTACCCAGTCACAGGTGGGGCATAATTTCTGAAGTGTACCCACCTCGAAAACGAAAGTTGTCTGATCAGGCTGAAAATTGGCCCAATTGTAGTCCTACTAGATAGTACTCCTCACACCAAAATTTAATTTATTTTGATAATTATTTATCAAAGTGGAGGGGGTACAATTTTTGGGTTTTTTGAGAAAAGCCGTACTTTCAAACGTTTGTAACTTTTGTCCTATTGCCTTAAACAAAATTTCACTTAAAATGTTTTCGATAGAATTTTTCATAAAATTTCTGATGGTGATAACGATTTTTGAAAAAAATCAAAAATTGACCCAAATTTTTGAAAATCAAAAATAAATTTGACTTTTTTTCAAACTTAAGCACTTTTTTTTTCTTCAAAATATTTTTAAACAAAAGCTGAGATTTTTTCCTATAAGACCTCCAATTTTCAGAGTGGCAAATTAATTTGTCTTTGAGTAATAGAACGATACGTAAACAAGATGCCGTGATAGGGCGGGTGGCGCGCGATTTTCCCTAGTGCGCTCACGCCGAGGATCGTTGTGCAACGCTTTAGTGCCAGTTTTTTAAGTTAAGTAATATTACATGGTAATATTATCTGTCTTTCTGTTCGATTTTTTGGCGATAGTTTCAACAGTTGTTTTCTTTGCAGGCTTCTTTTGCGGTTTTTGTTTTTTGTCATTCGAGAAGATGTCGTATTTCTCAGAGGACGAAAACTTCTTGAGTTGAAGTTTTCCGTCTTGAGTGGAAATGAAAGCGTGGTACTGTAATGTATCTGGCATCATGACAGCTTTGTCAAATCTGGTTTTCAGTCACTCGGTGGCTAAGGCGTGATTTTCTTTGCTGCTGAAAAAAATTTCGGTTTCCTTACAGTTACTGTTTGCCCACTGAAACAAAGCATGGAGAGTGAGCATGTGATGTTTCGGAGAACATTGTAAGCTTGAACGTACTGCTTGTCTCTTTATATTCGCTCCTATACCATCCCATGCACCCTTACCATGAGATGTTCCATGGAAGTGCCATTCCGCTTGGATACCAAAATCTTCTTCATGGGCTTGGAGATTAACAAAGCTACTCCTTTTTTTGAAATTTTGCCCTGTACCATCAGTGAAATAGTAGATTTTACTTGGCCTGAAATGAGTTTTCAAGTATTCTACTATTATCTTTTGATACTCGTGAACAGCCACCATGTCATGAGCTAAATTATCATTGCGCTACATTCTGGATTATGAAGGCGTAATTCTCAGCAAAATCGAAGCAAATCAAAAACTCCCCAGGCAATAAATTATCCTTCAGGTTTTTGAAGAAAAATGTAAATTTAAAAGATGTATATTCTCACTTCTAATTTTTAAAGCATATTCCCAATTAATTTTACACTTACAATAATGCAGGCCTTTGTTAATTCACCCTGAAAATTCAGAGAACAGTTATTCTAGCAGCATATAATATTACTTAACTTAAAAAACTGGCACTAAAGCGTTGCACAAAGATCCTCGGCCTGAGCGCACTAGGGGAGATCGCGCGCCACCGGCCCTATCACGGCATCTTGTTTATGTATCGTTCTGTTTCTCAAAGACAAATTAATTTGCCACTCTAAAAATTTTAGGTCTTATAGGAAAAAATCTCAGCTTTCTTTTAAAACTATTTTGAAGAAAAAAAAAGTGCCCAAGTTTGAAAAAAAGTTAAATTTATTTTTGATTTTCGAAAATTTGGGTCAAATTTTGATTTTTTTTAAAAATCGTTATTGCCACCAGAAAGCGTGTGAAAAATTCTATCGAAAATATTTCAAATGAAATTTTGTTTAAGGCAATAGGACAAAAGTTACAAACGTTTGAAAGTAAAGCTTTTCTTAAAAAACACAAAATTATACCCCCTCCACTTTGATAAATAATTATCAAAATGAATTAATTTTTGGTGTTAGGAGTACTATCTAATAGGACTACAATTGGGCCAATTTTTAGCCCGATCGGACAACTTTCATTTTCGAGGTGGGTACACTTCAGAAATTATGCCCCAGGTGTGCCTTCCTGCCTCCCACGTGACATTGGAAAAGAGTAGGGGTTTCACCAACATTATTTATGTGACCAGCCATATAATAAACGTCTATTATCGTATGACTCATGCCTTCTCTTTCTCGTTATTGTGTCATTCTAACTCAATTAAATAAAACCAATTCTTCGAAGTTTGATCAATCAGTAAAATTCTAAACTCACTAAAATCTAATTTCTGAAAAAATAAAAAGTGACAATAAAGAAAAATCCGTTACAATTTTGGCGCCTGAACAACGGACATGATTTTTTAGTGAATTTTTAATTTTATTATCATATTATTTACAAGCTGAAATTTAGGAGTTCGGGTGGTTATATAACGCTCAGTGTGAAGAAATCACGAAGTTGCGAAAACAATCAGCAACCTTACCATGAACAGAGGGATGGCGCGAGCCAGGTTATAAATAATTCGGTAACCGATTTAATAACGCTGATTTAGAATCATCTGGAATTGATCATACCCAGAGCACGTGAAGCGTTAAACGCCATCGATTATTCTGACGTAAATAAAGTTATACTAGTTGATCTTGATTTGACTCATGAAAAGCGTGAGAATGGTCTAAAGCGTCAATAAAATCAAAATGAAAACAATAATTCTGGAAACGAAGATTTCAAGTCCAATATCCGTGGGTTACAGGCTAACTCAAAGCCGTTTAATAAATCTCTTAAACAACGCTGGAAAAGCGATCTTAAAACGCAAATTATAACATATGCTCGTGCATGTATCATCTATTCTATGCAATTCTGTAATATGAGCCATGGCCTGCGCTACCAGGTTTGAGTGTTCCATCTCCCACTTTCACAAAATCTACTAATTTAAACTAAATGAGGATGCGATTTGATCGGGTCTGGGTGCACGTCAGCGGCCTTATGAGTTTTTTGGGGACCTAAAAATAACGCCATCAATCAGCCTGACAAAAGGAAACTACACAAATACTCAAAAATACAAAAATGTTTATTGCTACTAGTTTCCGTTCTTATTTTTTCAGTTCCTGTTCTCACTGACACCGATAGGCAAATCACTTTTATTTTTGAATAATTTCACAAATACTTAATAAATTAGGGCAAAATTTTAGAATTGCCGGTCTCATATGTTTAATTTGTAACAGCTACATCAGGAAGAAAATAACGAGAATAAACAAATTGTTTTCAATGTCAAAATTGGAGATTTAAGAAAATCAATACATAAGTGTCTAAGAACTGCACTCTTCGACGAAGAAGGTGTAGATCTCCAAACAGTCAAGGTACGTGGGTTAGCTTTCGCAGATGACAAGATTGTTATGGCAGAATCAGTCGAGGATTTGCAAAGAATGTTGAATAAACTTAATACAAGCATGAAGGACATGGGACTCAAAATTAACGTAAATAAAACAAAAATCATGGTGTTTGAGGGAAAAAGTGAGAAAAAAATATGCAACATTATCATAAATGATGAGAGATTAGAACAAGTTGACCAGTACGTGTATCTAGGTAGTCTATTCACTAGCGACGGAAAAATAGATGGGGAGTTAGATAGGCGCATAAATAAGGGTAGACAGGTTATCGGTAGAGTAGGATCCATCCTCACAAATAAAAACATATCAAAAAAAGCTAAAATGGCCATACATAATTCTATATTCGTACCGACTGTACTATACGGTAGCGAGACATGGACCTGTCACGAAAAGGACAGGAGTAAAATTAACGCGATCGGCATGAAACCTCTGCGCATAATATGCGGGAAAAAACTGATGGACAAAGTCCGAAACGAGACTATCCTCAAAGAATGTGGTACAGGAGAGACACTAGTTGACATATGGGAAAGAAATCAGTTAAGATGGTTCGGACATCTTGAAAGAATGAAAGGTGAACGACTGACCAAACAAGTGTATAAAGGTAAAGTAAATGGTAGAATGCCCAGAGGTAGACCGCCGAAAGAATGGTTAGAATCTGTAAATGAGACATTGATCCGTAGAGACATAAGAAGCCATAGAAACACAAGAGCTTGCATGAAAAAATGCATGGACGTGAAGGAAGCTAGAGTAGTATGCCAGGACAGAAAAGTGTGGCGACAAATAGTTTGTAAACAGAGTGACAGTAGAATGAATGGCGCCTGAAACAAAGACCTTGGATACTAATGGGCCCAAGTGGAGAACCATACATAACAATTTTGTGAGGCTCTTCACTTGGGGTGATCGCTAGAGAGATTGATCAGCAACCTGGGTCGGAGCAGTGTTGCGGAATAAACGTGTCATTTAAATAAATAACACAAGAATTCCAGATCAATCTGAAATATTTATACCTAACATCCATATACCTATCTACCTTATACCTATATACCTACATGCCTACATACCTTACAACCTTACACCTATATACCTATTCAACCTATACAATACTATTCTCCAACCGAGCAAGTCACGCCTACCCCGAAAGGGAAATGGCTTAATGGTATAATAATAATAATAATAATAATAATACCATTTCTAGTAGTTTCCAGTTTACCGTTTAAAATTATCTTAAATAATGATTGGCTATTAGATAATAATAATAATAATTGTGTTGCCGCAGAGATGGAACTTTATTTACAATGTCTTCTGCTCGTGAAATTAAAACTCAAGCTGAAAACACTTTTTGCTGGAAATACCAGAAGAAAGGATCTGGGATGTCCAATGTGGATTTATCGCTATGTAAATAAAACAAAAACTATTGTGTTTAAAAAAAGGGTTAAGGAAACAGTCTGAAACATTGCCCTAAACGAAGAGAGGATTGAACAACTGGATTATTTCACGTATCTTGGAAGATTATTTACAAATTATTAAAATTAGATGAAGAGAAAACTAGATGAAGGAATATCCAGACGTATCAAGAAGGGTAAAAACTGGAAGCCACTAGATTTAATCGCTAAAGTGAAGTTAACTGACGCTTAGTGAAACAGCCAATTCGGATGAGTGCGGCTTTATGAGGACGGTCGTGCCGAATTGTAAGAGGTGTCAAAAATTCTGGGTAAAAGCAGAAAAAACCCGAGTTGTCAGGGTAAAGAAAGAAGTATATGCGGTAAAACGCTAACGGTCAAAGTCACGTGAGTGATGAGTAGGTTCTTAAAGAATGTGGTGTAGAACAAACACTGATTGTGAAGACTGAAAGAAATTTGTTGAGATCGTTTAGTCATGTTGAGAGAATGGATGAGGACGTTAACCGATGCAAATGTATTGAGGTAAAGTGAATGGTAGCGTACCTAGAGGTATACCGAGTACAGAATGATGGGAATGTGCGAATGAAACTCTAAAGCGAAAAGGCATAGCTATAGAAACCCAAGAGCATACATGAAAAGTTTGTATGGATGTAAAGAAAGCAAAGGAGGTATGCCAGGATAGCGATGTGTGGAGAAAAATATTGTTTATAAGAAATTTGTGACGAAGAGGTCCCATAGGCCCTCGTGAGTGGATGTAGTTGGGGTGAAGAGTATGGATCTTCCGATGGGCTTATTATCAGTTTGTGTGTTTACGTGTTAACCGTGATGTACGGTAGCTTTGTGAAGTTCTCTGCCTGTGGTAATTGCTAGATAGATTGACCAGCGACCGGGATCGAAACGGTGTTGTGAGACGAATATGTTGTATGAATAAGCATCATGCAACTTCTATATTGATCTAAAATGTATGCCTTCTCCCACACATTCTTTAATTATCCTTACCAGATGAATTCCCTAATCCCCGGTAGTGTAACGAGGCTAGAACCGAACGAGTTGACGCTTGTCCCGAAAGGTACTTGGCCTAATTCTATAATAATGTAATAAGCAAAAAAGAAATGTCGGACATACAAAGAAGGTAGCCAGAAATAAGTAGTACAGAGATTGCTTTCAACATTTTTCAATTTTCAAGCCCGACCTCCAGGGAGAAAGAGGTAGTGCAAGGCGGGTATATGAGAAGATTAATGTGACACTTGAATTTCAGATTAAAATTTAGAACGCTGTAATAAGAAAGGTGACTCACCACTCTCACTCTTTTCTCCTTGCGGGAACATGCATTTGTGATTTTCTATGTGTGTGTGTCTATTGTCTATTTGTTAAGGTCTCTCATTGTATTACTTAATTCGTAGAAATCGGTGATATTCTCAACTTACCGGGTCTCTCAGCTCTTTTTGCTGCTTCCAGCACCTCGTTATGTCCCACGCACACGTCTGGGTCAGGATTTTCCGGAAACAAATCGCATTCCATGTAATCCGGCAAAGTTAGGCCAAAAACTTCAAGAAAGAAGCCACAGCGCCTCTTTGTCTCTGTTGGAATTTCATTTAAATTATTGACAATATTATTTTCTGTCTACTTTTACCATTCTTTTATCTGCTTTAAATTGATACTTACGAAAACAGAGACTGCGACAAGGTCGTATTAAATTGCCACCAGGGCCACATTTCGGCACAAAAACAGTGCAGAGAAACAAGGCTGCAAGCTCGTAACACCTTACATCGACAACCGCATCATAAAGTTCCAATTCGTGTTGAGCCTCGCGTTGACCAAAGTTACCCATAAAATTTGGGAACATGGTAAAATTGTACGGAATCTAAACAGTGTAAATATAAAAAAAGTGAAAAATGCCTTTTAGAAATATCATTTCCACTGGAATATACGAGTAGCCTTAACACATATGAGTAGCTTAACCCTTAAATGGTAACGTCATTTTCGACCCCTTTAAACGGTATCGTCGGGTCACTCGTGTCTGGCGCTTTGAAAAGTGCTCTAAAGTGCTCTAAAAAATTCCACAAAATTCATGAAATTTCATCAACTATCCTAGTATAAGGATGAATCACTATATTGCTGATTTTATCATTTTTTTAAACAATATAATGAAATAAACAAATAAAAACGTGAAGAATGCACCATTTTGTCAAAAAAATCATAACTTAGGATGTAATTAATTTTTTTTTTTAAATCAAACGGGAAATTAAAGGGTAAAAAAAGTACTGTAAGAAAAAAAAGATCGAGATTCTGTATAAATAAAAGGAATGCTTAAGCTTTGAACATGAAAATCAAGTTTTTTCAAAGTACGTATAAAGAGGTAGAAATTCCAATAAAATTCCCGTTAAAAAACTTTTGGTCAACTTTAATTCATCAATTTATAGTCAAAAAACATGAGGTTTCCGAAAAAATTCAGAAATTCAAATTGCAATTAAAATTCAGGTTAAAAAACTTTTGGATAACTTTAATTCATCAATTTATAGTCGAAAAACATCAATATTTGGGGAAAAAATTCAGAAATTCGAATTTCCATTAAAATTTATCTTAAAAAACTATCAGGTAAGTTTAATCCATCAATTCATAATAAAAAACATCAATTCATAATAAAAAAAACATCAGAATTTTGGAAAAAGAATTTTAATTACGTTACACTTTTCGCCAACGCTAATGGTATCGTCGGGTCACTCGTGCCTTTCCGGAATTTCGACTGTTTTCTACAAATGCTATTTACGGACTAGAGTGACGGCACTTGGGGAGCTTATAGCCTACTAGTGTACAATTATTTAGAGTATAGTTTGGGCCTGCCTCCCACGCTTTTCTCTAAGCTAGCAAGGGGAGAAGATTTGGTCAAGGCACGAGTGACCCGACGTTACCATTTAAGGGTTAAAAAAAAAAGATTTAAACGTGTGTGAAACACATGTTGCGAAAACCGTCATAAGGTATTCAAGCTTGTCTCCACTGAGAAAATTTTTTTACTTTCATATGGATTTACTGATGTTTCTACAAGCCCACGCCTAGACAGTACAATACGTTTATGTAGAAAAGCGTATGCATTTTTTTAAATTCCGTCCAGAAGGCGTTATAGAAAGAAAAACGTAAAATAGAGAAAAAGGTGAAGAGCGAAGTCATACGAAGTGGGCAAAGTCATACGACTTCTACGTGTTTCATCCTAACCTGACAGGCGCACTTTTTAAATTCAATATGATAATCTTTAAAATACAATTGATTTGTCTGTTCATTTAAAAAATGAAACGTTCATTGAATTACATATTTGAATATTCCAATAGTATATCGGCTTAAAACAAAAACTAGTATTGTGAAGAACTTGAAATTGATCAAGCTAATTTGAATCTAATAACTAGAGGAATTTAATTTCATATCAAAATAACTCCGATGTCATCTCAAGAATTTTTCCCCCAAACGAAATTCTCTTCTCGTAATGACCTCATTTTACGGATTTTAGGGCGACTTTCAACCCGGAACTGCGGATCAATATAGTAGTGAGTTGAAAAATGACATTTTCTGCGACATTAGATGAAGTTAATCGAACTTTGAAAGCAAGGGATATTTTAATAGAAAAAATAACTCCAGTTCAGGAAAAGCTTCTTTTTGTATGTTGTAATATTATTATACATTTTTAAAATGAATGTACTTTATATCAATTTATAGTAAAAATGCTTGCATAAATGATCTGCAAGCTAAAGATTTTGACCGGATTTCCATGTTTCATTCTCGAGAAATTTAAATTTATGAAGTGTCTACTGAATTCTCTTCCTATTTAAGAACAAAAGAAGATGTTACAGAATACTTTAAATTAATTTTTTACCTTGTGATATTGGCAAAAGTTCACGATAACTGGCAGGCACACACCAGGTGATGGATTCTTTTCTTCTATGGTAGGTTTAATGGACTCAGGTACCATTGCATTTCCGGTCTTGGAATATATGTTACTTGTTCTATTTCCAGGATAACCTGTAAATATTTTCAAACAACTGTTAATTTGATTAAAAGCTAAAAAAGCAAAACACTTTAGTTAACGATGTACTTTTTAAAACGCAATAGAACCAAACTTTAATCAACTGAAGCTTCGGGAGTCAAGGTATACATTTATCGGCGAGGGTAAAAACGGGAAACTTGATCAATTTATGGGAAACAAGTAGATAGTTGTCCCCCAAGAGGCAAAGAGGGAATGAAAAATGTCGCTAAATACACAGAGGGAGTTTGGCTGGTCGGTGAAATCGTCGAAAAAGAGGATCCCAAAAGCAAATACTCGCACCAGTACCATCCCTTTCGAAACTACTATTCTCTTTCCAGGCTCGTAATTTAACCTTCTAGGGCATTGTGCACAAACCACGATACACACATATCAAGGGATGCTCTTGAAATGGTCCACAGATTATCTACACAGCCGATACTTCCTACTTTCAATCTTCTCCGTAAATCAGATTTCTCTCTAGGTAAATAAAATAAGCAAATGATTTTATCCGAAACTAGGATCCAAAATAAAATGCAGAAGTCATCATAATTTGTATTAGTAAGATTTCAAAACTTGAGTTTGAAAATGCTAGTCTTTAAGTCTCTTAATTTTTAATCGTTCAATATAAAATGATTCAAATGTAAATGTATGATTTTTTTCCGAATGGTTGAAATGAGAGAGAATTTAATTTAACATGCTTCAATTTTGCAGGTTACAAATTTTTAATTTGAAGATATTGAAGAATATTGCAGCAGTAATTATTAAAATTGTGGGAAATAAATGTTTTGCTCTCCGTTAATGCTCAAAATTATAAATATTAAATTGAGTGTAAAGAAGATTTTTTCAATTGGCATTAGGGTCGTTAGTATTTATT